>SDVV010001586.1:0-25246 GCA_016164225.1 Gammarus roeselii
ACCACTGACTGATGGTGGTCTGTTGCACCACTGACTGATGGTGGTCTGTTGCACCACTGACTGATGGTGGTCTGTTGCACCACTGACTGATGGTGGTCCGTTGCACCACTGACTGATGATGGTCTGTTGCACCAGACTGATGATGGTCTGTTGCACCACTGAATGATGATGGTCTGTTGCACCACTGAATGATGATTTGACGTTCGGTGCGAGAAGGACCTTGACTCTATTGCGCTAGAAGCCGTGGTCACTCTGACCTAATCCACAGGAGATGACATTGTGAATAAATTTTAGAGATCCCATGAGAAGAGGTGATGTTTGACGAGCATATCCCGGACCCCTTCCCTGAGCGGTTGCTTGACTGCAGCCGCCGCCGCCGCTGCTGCGCCTCCGTATCCTCCACTGCTGCCGAGGCTGCTGGCACTACTGCTGCGCCTCAGTAGCCCTCCCCGCGCCCCTCCTCCCAACAGGCCGCTCCTCGACGCTCGCAGCTCACTGACGCCTCCCCCCTCGGAGGAGGTGGAGTCACGAGGCGGGGGGAGCTCCCAGTCGGGGTTAAGGTTAAATGGGAACTGCGCGAGCACCCTCAGCTCGCACTTGATCTGCACCCACCCGGGGGACCGCAAGAACGACCAAGGGTGATACCACTTCTCGACCACCGCAGACTGGGAGCACACGCACTCTAACCACAGGTGCAGCACCTGCACGCAAAACAATGCGGGGTTAACTCAGGATAGACGACTGCCACACGCACTCTATTCCCATGGGCAGCACCTGCACGCACAGCGACAAGGGGTTAACTCAGGATAGACGGCTGCCACACGCACTCTATTCCCAGGGGCAGCACCTGCACGCACAACGACACGATGTCAACTCAGGATAGACGGCTGCCACATGCACTCTATTCCCAGGGGCAGCACCTGCACGCACAACGACACGATGTTAACTCAGGATAGACGGCTGCCACACTCACACATTTCCAGGGGCAGCACCTGCACGCACAACGACACGGGGTTAACAAGGTTAGACAGCTGCCACACGCACGCCAGTCCAAGGGGCAGCACATGCACGCTCAGCAATACGAGGTTAACTCAGGTTAGACGGCTGCCTGTGTAGCTCCCACCGCAGCACAATTGACGTCCGGTGTTACAAGTGAGGTCAAATAGTGCAGGGCGCAGCAGCGAGATAAAATTGTTAGCAAGAACAGATTTACGAAATTTTAAAATGATTATTTGATATACTTGCAATCAGAGTACAAACTTGATCAATAGACATCATTCAGATTAGATTGTTTGGACACGAACCTGTGACAAAGCATCTACATCAGATTAAATTACTCGTTGGAAGAACATGGTTTCTTCCTAACAATTCAGCTATTAGCAAATCTTCATTTTCTTATTTACAGGCAGATAGTTTGGAGTCCAGTAGAACGAGAAGCGCCCCTCACCTGCTCGTTGAGCCCCATGCAGATGAAAGGTTGCTGCTTGACGTCCAGCAGAGCGAGAAGCGCCCCTCACCTGCTCGTTAAGCCCCATGCAGATGAGAGAGCGCAGCTTGACGTCCAGCAGAGCGAGAACCGCCCCTCACCTGCTCGTTAAGCCCCATGCAGATGAGAGTGCAGCTTGACGTCCAGCAGAGCGAGAAGCGCCCCTCACCTGCTTGTTGAGCCCATACAGATGAGAGAGCGCAGCTTGACGTCCAGCAGAGCGAGAAGCGCCTCTCACCTGCTCGTTAAGCCCCATGCAGATGAGAGAGCGCAGCTTGACATCCAGCAGAGCGAGAAGCGCCCCTCACCTGCTCGTTAAGCCCCATGCAGATGAGAGAGCGCAGCTTGACATCCAGCAGAGCGAGAAGCGCCCCTCACCTGCTCGTTGAGCCCCATGCAGATGAGAGAGCGCAGCTTGACGTCCATCTGCGCATGCGCCGTGTTATGGCTTGCGTTGACCGCCTCGATGCAGCGGTACAGCAACTGCAAAACAAACAGGCATGGTACATTGAAGAGTTCATGTAATAAGGCACCAATTGGTAATCTTCGTTGTGCACAACATTCTAACACAGCTCAAGCAACCATAAAAAATGTCCTCCATTAAAAACTATCAACCAAGTTACTGTAGAGGTTAACATTGATGCCGCAGTCTAACGTATATTTTCCAATTCAAGTTGGTTGATGGCCGCGTGTTAGTTGTAGGTAATAATGCTGGTGACTGAGACACTCAACGAATATATCAAGCAAGACTATAACAAAGTACTGCACTTATTCATGGTAATGATGGTGAAACTTGAGCGATATTTCAATATAATTTGATCTCTAATGTTAGATTGGAACCTTATGTAACACCAAGACAATCAAAATGATGACATTATTTTTTTAAAGAAGCCTATTTGAGGATTTACAGACGTAAAATATAAATGGGTACTGAAATAGCAGCTTTTCTGAAACCATAATTTGCCAGCAATTGTCAGCAGCCAGGCAAATTACTATTTCAATAGTAACATTTTTTTCCTACATCATATCAATAAGCGATGTCAACATCTCGCTCTCATGTCACTGAATCAATTCACTATAAAATGGGCTTATTGACCGTCAATGGAGGTGTTGATTCGTAGTGCCAAAGATGAGCCTGTCCAATTAAGTATGAATAAAGTTAATTGCGATGTTCGCCAATGTTTGAGAGTCAGGAATTATTTATTAGCAGCATGTGAACCGTTACAACCACAGGCACGCTAAATGCAGACAACACTAAATGCAGACCGTTACAACCGCAAGCACGCTAAAAGCAGCCAACATGACATGAGAACCGTTACAACCGCAAGCACGCTAAAAGCAGCCAACATGACATGAGAACCGTTACAACCGCAAGCACGCTGAAAGCAGCTAACATGACATGAGGACCGTTACAACCGCAAGGACGCTGAAAGCAGCCAACATGACATGAGAACCGTTACAACCGCAAGGACGCTGAAAGCAGCCAACATGACATGAGAACCGTTACAACCGCGAGCACGCTGAAAGCAGCCAACATGACATGCGAACCGTTACAACCGCAAGCACGCTTAAAGCAGCCAACATGACATGAGAACCGTTACAGCCGCAAGCACGCTGAAAGCAGCCAACATGACATGAGAACCATTACAACCGCAAGCACGCTGAAAGCAGCAACCATGACATGAGAACCGTTACAACCGCAAGGACGCTGAAAGCAGCCAACATGACATGAGAACCGTTACAACCGCAAGGACGCTGAAAGCAGCCAACCTGACATGAGAACTGTTCCAACCGCAAGTGCGCTGAAAGCAGCCACCATGACATGTTGGCAAACGCACTTCAAACTTGGGGTTTAGACAACTTCGTATAGTTTAGTATGTTTCCCGAAAGCGCTAAGCTTTATCCGGTGGGTTAGGTCAGTGAGTAGGTTTTGCAGGTTGCAAGGGGGATTCAAGAAGGCTCGTCGGGCTGCTGCGAGTGCGTTGCAATCCATTGGTAAGTGTTTCACGCTGATAGCCACGAAGGGATGGCGGCGCGTCCGGTCCTATGTTTACATCCATTAGGAGGTTGTGAGCTATCCACCTGTGTCCCGTGCATAAGCGGTTGATGAACACTTCGTCCTTCCTGTTGGAGAACTTTATTTCCCATTCTCCAACCGCGGGTTTCACTGAAAGCATTTTATGTCCGCTCTGTTGCCACATAACATTCTATCGGGATGTTAAATGGGAGTGTTGATCGGGAACCAGTCCCGGTAATGTATTGCGAAAAATTGTTCTTAATGGGTAGACGCCAGTTTGGTAAGCGAGTCCGCAAGCTCATTTCCACTTATTCCCATGTGCCCAGGGATCCATTAGAATTCGACCGTTTGACCCGTCTCAGACATCACAAAAAGATCGTGCTGCATTTTACGTAGAACGGGTTGTTTGCAGAGCAATGTTTTAAGCTGAGTGAGGACACTCAGACAGTCTGAAAATACAACATATTTGCGGGAACGGTCTGTTTTTGCAATAGAGATGGCTAGTTCTAGAGCGTGAGGCTTCGCAAAAAACACGGAAGCCTCTCGTGGGATGGTTTTCGAGCGTGGGATGTCTCGCACACAGCAACGGCTCCCACTCCGTCCGCGGTTTTGGAGCCGTCAGTGTATATAGGGCGGTGGTCTAAAAATTCTTTATCGAGTAGTCTTAGAAATTCCTGTCGGTACGTTTTGGTTGTAGTAGTTGCTTTAGGGATACTTGCAGATCTAGGTTGACCAGTGGTGGGTTATTCATCCATGTTGGTGCGTTAGTTTGAAGAATTCGGTAAGAGAATGAAGGCTCTCTAGAGCTTTACGGTTGATGTTTAGTGAGGCCAGTAGGTTGTCCACGAGTAGGGAGAACGGTGGGCAAATATTCTTCTTGGCCGCGACGAGGCGTTTATCGGAAATGTTGGTTTTGATTTGAGCCTCATTTCTACCAGAGCCTCAACGTGAGTCATAATAGGCTCCCCCGTAGGGCGCGACCGTCGTTGATTCAGGTCAGTTCGCACGGCATCGCGTGCGAAAATATTAGTCAGGTCAAGATGAAGTCAGTAAATATTTCGATTGTGACATATGCGCGTACTAGCCGTACGAGAGAGTAAAGAGTTAATGCGTATCTCCGTAAAATGTGGTGTTGTTATTTCTGTGCGAATTGGGGTGGAGAGATCACCTCATTTGCACAGGTGTTTGAGGTTTAGACAGCTTCGTATAGTCCGGTGTGTTTTCCAGAAGCGATAAGCTTTTTACGGTAGGTTGGGTCCATGAGTAGGCTTTGTAGGTTGCACGAGGATCTAGGAACGCTCGTCGGGCTGCCACGAGTGCGTTGCAATCCATCAGTAAGTGTTTCACGCTGATAACCACTTGGTGGAAACAGGGGCAAGTTGGCGCGTTTGGTCCTATGTCGACATATATCAGGTGTTTGTGAGTTATCCACGTGTGTTCCGTGCACAAGCGGTTGATGAACACTTGGTCTTTTCTGTTGGTGAACTTTGTTTCACATTCTCCGACTGAGGGTTTGACTGAAAGCATTTTTTGTCCACTCTGTTGCCACATTTCATCCCATCGGGATGTTATATGGCAGTTGATGATAGGGAACCAGTCCCGGTAATGTATTGAAAAAAATTGTTCCTGGTGAGTAGATGCCAGTTTAGCAAGCGAGTCCGCAAGTTCGTTTCCTCTTATTCCCGCGTGCTCGGGGATCCAGCAGAATTCCACTGCCTTACCCGTCTCGGTCATCACAAAGAGATCGTGCTGCATTTTACGTAGAACTGGATGTTCATAGTGAAGTGTTTTAAGCTGGATGAGGACACTCGGACTGACCTCAGTCTCCAGCTCGGAAGGCCCATCATTTTGCATGTCTTGCCCAGGGTATTCTGCATTCCGGTTATATTCGCGTCCAGCTTCGAGACGCGTTCATTTGTGTAGTCGATTACGACCTGAGTCAGGTCTCCTGTCGATGAGGAACTTCTTAGGGGTTCGTCTTCCTTTCTTGCAGACTTGTTTGAGTGCGAAGCTCTGGAGGGGCCGTCAGACCCTCTCCGAATGGGCATGGTCTTGCCCATTGTTTGATCCTCGGCTTCTACCCGGGGTTCTGGGTAATGAAGGTGGGGTCTTCTTTACATTTTTTTCTTTTGTATATACGAATATATACACTAACTTGATCTTAAATTCATTCTTAAAATGATTCTTATTTTTTTTTTACAATTTTTTGTTGCTTTTTTAAATTTCAATTGGTTTCGATCTTAAATTCACAAACCCCGCTGTCGGTGGGGGGCTCACCTCTTTGAGCACCAAGGGGAGGGATGTAGCTACAAACTGAAAGGGGGGGACGGTGGAGGGATCTTCCAACTGAAAACGTATTTACACAAAGGACAAATGAATTTTTGAGGTGAACGAGGACACCGCGGGAAGGCGGGTGAGCCTGAAGTGCCTTACTGCTCTTGCTCTAAAGAGATGATAGTAGATCTCTCCAATTTAGTTGAAAACTTTAACCGTTACGAGACGATATTTGGTCTCGGAGCGATATTCGGCTGTGAGCGGTGGCCGGCTCTTATTTTGATACAGCAAAAAAATAAGCTCATATACCCTGGAAACTAGCAAACTTTGGAGCTTAGACGCGAAGAACAGTATGCGATGTTAATTTCAAACTCAGTTAGTTGTCCGTCATTGGTTACGATACTGCCTCTGCGCAAAGCTCTCGTCTCATGGCTTCGGGGTAGGAAAGGCGTTCTCTAGCGTGAACAGCGAGTATCTCCTTTTCGAGTCTGTAATAGAAGCTTTCGCGTGATGACGCAGGATGGTTCTCTGAACAGTTTGCACATATAGCAGGTCGGTCACAATTGGCCATGTGCGTCCTTGCCACAGCGGAACATGTACTTTTTATATTCCTCAATCGGCAGGCATCACTTCCATGACCAAACTTTTGGTAGTTGTAGCAGCGTCTGGAATTAGGGATATATTCTCGAACCGAGCACTGTGTTCAGCCAATGTGGACAGCAGGAGGCAGAAAACAGAGCTTGCAGGTGAGGATGTAGAAACCCGTGTACTCCTGAACTCCGCTTCGTATATCTTGGGGACTTCCTGATCCGCGAGTTCAGAAAGGATAACGTCGTCGGAGTGGTTTGGTCTGTTTTTATAATAGATGGTTCCCTGTATCGTGTTGAGAGTAGGGTGTCCCTCAACTTTTACTCCCTATAAACAGTAGTGACCTAAGCATGCCGTGAGTCGAAACAATCCCGGAGACTGACGCTGATTTGTCGATGACTTGATGCAGCGCTGGCTGGCTGCTGGTTTGACGTTCGATGCCAGAAGGACATTGACTACAATGCACTAGAAAGCCTTGACACTCTAATCTAATCTCGTCAACTTTTACAGGTATATTAAATAGTTGTTATAGGTTCTGAACGTTCTTACTTTGCTCCTCAACTTTCACCTCCACCAGGAGGTTAGTCACTCGTAAGCTCACTGATGCACTTCGGGGGTACCCCCAGTGCAGCGTGGAGTTGTCGATTAGCTTGTATAGCATTGGTATCGGCCAGGTTCTCTCCCGAGTTGCCTCGACGGTGAAGAACTTAATGAAATTATTTTGAAAAATATTTTCAAGTATTTTCTGATTATCAGCGTTTAGTTCATGGGGTGGTGCACGATTGCGGCGGCTTCTCCTGGGCTTTCGTCCGCCCAGGACGAAAGCCTTTCCCCACCAGAAGTGGGGGAAGGCTGCTGTTGACTAATCATCTTCCCATCAGGCAGCCTGGGATGGAGGAATTTTACGTCCACTACTTGGCGCGACCGCCGGGCGATGGCGGTGTTGAAGAGCGTCCACCAGATGGTGACGCTGATACGTCGTAATCTTGCGATAACCGTTGTTGTTGTTGTTGTTGTTGTTGTGATAGCCGTGGTTCAGGAGAGTTGTCCAATTGAGAAGTCTGGGTCGTCAACATTTGCTGAATTTCTATTAAAGAATCCATGAGAGTTCCGAGGAGCACCCTCAACATACCCACGCCCACCTTGGAGCGCATATAGTAGGTGTTTTCTGGCTCTATCAACGAGCACCACTTGTGAGCTATGAGAGGATCGTTTCCTCAGCAACACAGTATTCCGACGGGTAAGCAAGATCTTCCCACAGCTCTACCCCAGCAACGGGTTCGCTGAAGGTTGTCCCACCCCCCGGTCAATCACATCGCAGAGACCTGATGCAGCCATATCATCAAGAGCGTTATCCGTCAACTCTGCAACTTTGGCCACCTTGATAGTTGGTGAGTATAGATTCAAGAAAACCTGCATAAAAACACAAGAAACAAGAGGATAACAAACAAAAAATGAAGAAAATAAATATATAAAGCAAGAGAAATGCTCAAGTAAAAAAAAACTGAAAAGGATGTAGGAAGAAAAAAAAAGTAAAAAAAATGGAATAGCGTTTAAAATAGTACAGAAAAAAATGTAGAAAAAACACTATGGGGGAAATTGTCATGAGGAGAAGATACAGATACAGACACTAGGCCGCATCCACCAGAAAGGGGGGTGGCCGACGGCAAAGCGCACCTCACACTCTCATACGCTCACATTCACACAACTTAGCCCTTTGGTGCTAAAGGGTGCGGCCGGTAACTCCGCAACACACACTCTGGGTCACGAGTGCGGTCTGAGGATCCGTTGTGTGCAGCAGGGCCTGACAGTTTTCACTGGTTTACCCCCGCCGAGTCATAATGGCCGAGCCCTACCCACCCACGACCATCCCAACAACGGGATGCCAAGGGCGGGAAAGCATATCAGAGCAGCGTCAAAATCCAACATTCACACCCATTCTCCACTCGCACCCGTTCATTGCACGCTCTCGCTACTTCACATTCATGTCGCTCCTTACTAACGCCTGCTTCACACAATCCATCCACCCAAACTTCGGTCTACCTCTAGGCCTGCGACCACTCGCCTCCGCATTCATTACCCTTTTTACCAATCTCCCTTCATCCATCCTCTCCATGTGCCCGAACTATCTCACTATCCTTGTTCTGATTCAAACCACGTCGTTGGTGATCCGGTCTCTCAGCGTTACTCCAGCCATGATCCTCAAACATTTCATCTCGAAAACATTCAACCTTCTTCTCTCCTCTGCTCTCACCCAAGTCTCAGCTCCATAGAGCACAGTTGGGACAACAACACCCTCATACAGCCCTCTCTTTGCTACCATCCCCAACGTCCTACAGCTCATTACAACCTTCAGTGCACCCAACACTTTACACCCCTCCTTCACTCGCGCCTTCACTTCAGTTTCCAATAGTTCAGTTATCTCCATATGGGAGCCCAGATACTTATAACACTTAACAACCTCCATGAGCTTTCCATTTAGGGCGACACTATTTTTTTTACGCATCAACAGTCCTCGAGCATCTCATTACTTTACTTTTACCCGCCTTCCCTTGAACCTTCCTTCCTTCCTCCTCTCACACACTCTACCAAACTCAGACACAAGCCTACATAGATTCTCCTCTGAATCCGCAACCAGGGCCGTATCATCCGCAAATAGCAACTAGCTCAACTGCCAACTCCGCCCATTCGCTTCCAACAGTTCCAAGCCACGACCCAGCACACTCGCGCCCACCTCTCTGACCACTCCATCCATAGAGAGGTTGAACAGCCAGCGAGACATCACGCAGCCTTGTCTCAGTCCCACTTTCACTGTGAACCAATCACTCACCTCGCTTCCCAGTCTGACACATGCTAGGCTGAAAGCATAAAAACTCTGCACCGCTTCAACAGATGTCCGCCCACTCCACAAAAACGCCACACCCTCCACAGCGCTTTTTTGTCAATCATGTCGTATGTCTTCTCCAGATCCACGAAGGCCCAGAACACATCCTTTCCTTTTGCAAGGTACTTCTCACAGACCTGTCTTACTGCATAAATCTGATCGGAACACTCTTTAACACTACTAAAGCCACACTATTCCTCTCCAATTAAGCAGTCCGTAGTCTCTAATCCTTCTGATCAGCACTTTCCTGTACAAGTTACCAACCACACAAAACAGACTGATACCTCTCGAGTTGCAGCAATCATTTTTATCTCCTTCGCCCTTATATAGCAGAACAATGCAGGCACTGCGCCACTCAATCGGAGCCGCGCCTGCTACAAAACACAAGTTCAGTAACCTCACCAACCATTCGACAATCGTTACTCCACCCTCCTTCAGGCACTCGGTCGCAACGTCATCCAAACCAGGGGCTTTCCCTGCGGTAATGTCCGCCACAAGTCGTTCTCCCAAAACTGGCATCTGAATGAACACCACCACCCACAGCAACAATGTCAGCCTCTCTGTCACCCTCGACATTCAACAACTCATCAAAATACTCGGCCCACCTCTTCCGTACATCACCACTTTCCAACAACAACTGGCCGTTTTCGTCTTTCACCATTTCTTCCTTTCCGGTCTCTCCCTTTCTCACCCTCTTCATCTCTTTCCAGAACATCTTTTGTTTCTCCTCTCTTAATAGCTTTCATAACCCACCATCGACTTCATCTGCAACCACTCCTCAAACGCTCCACTTTTCCGTGCCACCGCCAGCCAGTTTAACCTCCTCGTTCCACCACTCGCAACCTTTCCTTTTGCACCCACCCCACGGCGCGCACCACAGACCTTCTAAGCACATCTCAGCAACGCATCCCTTAACATCTTCCATTCTTCCTCCACATTTCTCAGGTCCTGTCCTCTCAAGTTGTCATATTCTTCCCTCAACGCATGCTGGAACTCTTCACATTTAGACTACTCACTTTCACTACCTCTCTTACTCCTCTCATTCGTTTGTTGCCCTTCCACTTCTGCTTCATTCTTAATCTATCTTCCACCAGCAGATGGTCAGACACTCCTCCACCCTCCCCTCTCAACACCCGCACATCCAACAGCTTCCCCACCACTCTCCTCGATATCAGCACAAAATCCATCAGTGCTCTCTCCACCACTGCACCCACGGGCCATCCTTACCCATGTGTACATGTGGATATCCCGCTTCTTGAACAAACTGTTCCCTACCACCAACTCCTGCTCCAAACACAGAGCTATCAGGTTTTCTCCACTGTCATTTCTACCGGAAACGTCATACCTTCCTATCACATTCTCCACCACTACATCCCCAACTCTCACATTAAGGTCACCCAGTACAACTACATTAAAATGACCTCCACAACTCTCAATACACTCATTCAAGTCAGTCCAGAATTTCTCCCTCTCCTCTTGCTGCCAGGTCCGTAAGCACTCACAAATGCTCATCTTTCTACGCCTAACTTGACTTTTACCCACATCAATCTTGAGGACACCTCCTTCCATCCAAGACCACACCTTCTCGCGCCCAACCTTCCTCCACACCAGACTTTCTTCCACTTACCACACGAAACAAACATTCGCCCTTACCTTTCAATTTCGTCTCACTCAGCGCCAACACATCAAACTTCCTCCTCACAAACATCTCACCAATCTCTCTCCTCTTTATCTCATTCGTACTACAGCCACGCACATTCAGCGACCCTAACAATAGGGTTCGGAGAGGTGTGAGCCTCTCCTTCTTCCGCTCGTCTTGTAGTCTTTGAGGAAGGGTCTTACAGTGAAAGGGAATCCTAGCCCCTTCGCCCCGCCCCTTTTAGTCGCCTTTTACGACACGCAGGGGTTACGGTAGCACGATTCTACTCCCGGCTACGGGACGCCCTTTCAGCCGCCTACTTCGACACACGGTGGATACGGTAGCAAGATTTTAACGCCCCCGGGTACAAGGCTACTACGGCCGTATTAAAATATAATTCGACAGAAAAAAACAATACAACAATCGATTCCTCTTTGGTTGAGTTTGGACACAATTGAAGCCATGTTTTCACACCAGGAGACCAGCCGATGCTCGCCTCACCCAAAAAGTGAGTAAAGTTATCGTCGAAGATGTGCGAATAGACGGTCTTCAATAACGAGAGGACTTCAAAGAAAGCAGATAGGAAACTGGGATTTGATTTAAGCCTCACTTCCACCAGAGAGAAAACTGGGAACTCATGCATGAAGTAACCATCAACGCAGGGGACCTCACGCATAAGAACATCAAAAACGAATTAGATTAAAAACTCATCTTCACCAGAACTATGACGTGGGCCTAGCAAAACGGATTGTAGAAGGAGGATTTAGTCCGATAAATTACTCGCCGAACAAACAACGACAAGTCTCAGCATTAACAGTGCTCGACCAACCAGTGATTCGGGTACTGTTGGAAATGTGAAATTTGTAAGACCTTTCAGACACTTCCATTACGGAGTTTGTGATCGGCCGCCTCTAGGTGGTTCTATGTTGGATCACCACGCGAAGGTCATCGTTTTATCGTTAATGAACAGTCAGCCCATCCTGGAAATAGCTTCCTGGCGTGTCCAAGGAAGCCTGCGAGGTTGTTGGTCCTGTTGAGAGCGACCTGTAGATGTGTCAGGCTAGGTAAAGGGGGCTCCGAAGCTAGCAATTACTCGTCACCGTTGAGCCTCACAGCAACCTCAAACACTCTTTCGGAGTCTTCCCGTTGCACCTGTGTAAAGGAGAAGATGGTGGTGTTTGAAGAAGCAGTGCGGCGGATGTCAAGCTTCAGGTACACTTGGAACAGCGAGACTCCTCGACAAGTTGTGCGAGGTGATATCCGCCAGCAGCTGCTGCTGCTTAGCTCGCCCTGCACGCGCTGGAGTGGGTGAAGCTCTTCATCCCGCTCAGGTTCCTTCTCTTGAAGCAGCAGCTGAAGCTGATGCAGTTTGGTTTGCAGCTGGACCAGCTATTGCTGAGTACGATGCTGACTGCTCTGCACCTCGCACCGCTCATCCAATATGGCCTGGATGCTGCACTGCAATGGTGACACTTCCTTTCGGCACATGAGCTCAGCCGCAGCTAGTTCCTGCTTTTGGGCATCATATTGAGCTATCAGTCCAGCTTGTAGATTACAGATTGCCTGCTTGTTCAGTTCACTTTTTGACCAGAGAAGAGAGATAAGTTAATGAAGTTTCAACAAAACAAACAAGGTAAAAGGAGTAAACAAGGCGAAATCATAACTAGGAAAGGGTAGAAAAGGAGAGATAGTAAAGAGTGAAAGGAACCGAAAGGAAAATAGGGTGTTGGATCGTGACCCCGTGCGACCAGTGAACCAGTAGCCTTAGGGGGGGGGACAGTAGTCCATTAGGTGCCGGGCTACGCGCTCCAACACCTGCTGAGGGGGAAGATGAAGAAGAGACCGAAAACGGGGATTCCATGCATGAGATCTACACTAGGTGTAGGGAATTTTACGCATGAGATTAACAAGAATGGAAGGAAGAAGGAGAAATAGTCGTAGAAAAAGGTTGCATGAAAGAAAGAGCGCAACTTATCTGTTATTTGCCACCGGAAAGGAGAATAGTTAGAACTGGTATGTGTATGTTTGAGTGTGCGTTTCTGTGTGTGCGTGCGAATGTGAGTGTTTTTGTGAGCAGCGACTATTAAGAGAGTTGTTACGAAGGAGTCTGATACAAGTTTAAGGAAATTTGAACTAAACATAAGATGCAAATGAGTTAAATAAAAATTAACTAAATCAGGATGGGGAAAAAGGAGAGATAGTGAAGGGTGAAAAAGAAGAGTGTCTGAAGAAAAATACGACCCTGGTTGGGCCGTGACTACGTGCGGCCCGTGAACCTAACAGATGTCCCGAAGGGGGGAAGCGTGAGTAGCATAGGTTAAAAAAAACTGTTATCCCCAATTCTGGGGTTTTAATGGCAAAGGTTCACTACTCCCAAGCGGGAAACTGTGTAGCTAATTGCCAGAGGGCACTCCGCACCTGATTTTTGATTGCCAACTAAGCAGGGCCAATACGTTTTGGTATGTACCAGGATCACCTTGCCTTCTTTGATTCGTATTAATGATGTAGTTATCAGATTCAGATAAGAGTGACGAGTCTTTCTAGCGCACTGGAGTCATCGTTCTTCTGGCGCCGAATGTCAAGCCAGCAAACAGTGCTGCATCAGGTTAGTCTTTGTTTTTATTTTTCTTTGAATGTTCGAGTTAGGTTTACTACTGCGCAAAGTCAAAATGCTTTACGCGGCGAACGTCTATGGTATGTACGGGTGCCACAAGAGATACAGGAACTCCTAAGGGGCTGAGGCCATATGGTCCCAGCACTACCGGGATGGCAGTAAGGAGGAATAACACACTACCTACTCTGCTTCAGAGCCCCAAGGATCCGCAGTAGTCCTTAAGGTGCCGGGCTACGCGCTCCAACTCTTGCCGAGGGGGAAGATGAAGGAGAGACAGAAAACGGGATCCTATGCATGAGATCTACACTAGGTGTAGGGAATTTCACGCATGAGAGCAGCAAAAATGGAAAGAAGAGGAATAGTCTTAGAAAAAGGTTGCTGAAAGAAAGAACGCAACTTTGTTATTTGCCACCCGAAAGGAGAATAGTTAGAACCGGTATGTGTATGTTTGAATGTGTGTGTCTGCGTGTGGGTGCGTGTGTGTGTATGTGTGTGTTTTTGTGTGCAGCGACTATTAGGAGAGTTGTTAAGAAGGAGTCTTAGACAAGTTATAGAAAATTTGAACTAAACATAAGATGCAAACGAGGTAAATAAATGTCAAGCAAATCAGGATGGGAGAGAAAAAGAGATAGTGAAGGGTGAAGAAGAGATGAGTCTGAAGGGAAATAAGAGTGACCCCCCCTTCCTCCGGTTGGGCCGTGACTCCGTACAGCCCGTGAACCTAACAGATGTCTAGGGAAGGGAGATGTAGTTATCAGTAATGGCCTCTTTGTAATTCAATTCTTGCTCCCTTATCCATCTCTTGCCTTTCAAGCGGAGTTGGCTCACTGTCGGATCTTTGGCACTGGAAGATCTTGGAGAACTCAATGGATGATCAAAACCGCTTGGGACGGCTCATTGTTGGATCCTGGGCCACCAGTGCTCAACGTAATTCAACAGATGACCGATCTGAGCCTAGCAGCTAGAGAAATGACCACGGCACTGGAGGAGTTTCATTCTGCACAGACTGACCTCTTCTGGCTGTAGCACCTTGGCGTCCTGGTCAAGCCTGAATGTGCGGCACAGAACCAGCCGTGAGTACACGGACGGAAAGTCGGGGGCCACCTCGCGTCCCGCCGCCTCTTCTAGGAACAGCCAAGGGTGCCACACACCACCGCCTGACATCAAAGAGAGTAGGGAGTGTTCTTACAAGGTCTTAGCAATTCTTCGCTCATTGTCAAGTCAGTGACATGCAAGTATTTAATGAGTAATATTTCCGGGGCAACCACTAATAACCTCTGCCGCCCAACCTGGTTGCGAGTTCAATCCCAAATAGCAGGCTTCAGGATAAAACGATGACTCACCCAACAGCGGCGACCGTCTCATGCCGTGCATCAGAAGCGCCCTGACGGCAGAGCACAGCGTCCCTCGCACCAAGTCCGTGACTGTGGCCGTGACAGCGTCGTCCCCGGCAGCGCTGTACTGCTTGCTCCGCTCGTCCAATACTTCGACAAACTTCGCTGGGAACCAGCCTGAGAGAGAGGTTTCTATCAGAAGAGAGAAATTGATAGGGAGCCAACCTGAGCAGCGGGAGATACTGGCACAGGAGAAAGAACGCAGACGACCTGTTGTGGTAGTCATTTATACATTGGGCAGCAAATCATGACAAGCACAGGTGATTTCGATGGTGCCAGTCAAAAATCTGAGGTTCGTTTAAGCTCAGTTAGACCATGCTGTTTGGTTATGTCTGATGGGCCGCCCTCTATGAGTGGATTGACCGATGGCACTGCACTCGTTAGATCCAAGAATAGTCTGGAGAAACACTGATCCCTACCACTCACCGCGCAGTCCGTTGAGCTCCCCTACCCAGCAGTGCTCGTCTCGCTGGGAGACGACGGTGATGATGTCGTTCTTGCGGAATCCAAGCTCGTCCTGGTCATGGCGCTCGAAGTCTGCCGACAGAAACCAGTCGTTTGCACAATTGATGAGACTAATGAAAAAGCTCTTGGTGATATTAAATACTTGGGTTATTGGTGCTACTGGAACCTACTTCAATTGTACGTGGTATGCAATACTTCACACGCTCATATTGATAACCTTGCTTGTTAGCGCTGCTGATGAATCTTTCACTTGCGAGTTGTGAGTTAGCGCTACTGATAAATCTTTCACTAGCAAGTTGTGAGTTAGTAGGTTTTGAGTGAGCGCTACTGATAAATCTTTCACTAGCAAGTTGTGAGTTAGTAGGTTTTGAGTGAGCGCTACTGATAAATCTTTCACTAGCAAGTTGTGAGTTAGTAGGTTTTGAGTGAGCGCTACTGATAAATCTTTCACTAGCAAGTTGTGAGTTAGTAGGTTTTGAGTGAGCGCTACTGATAAATCTTTCACTAGCAAGTTGTGAGTTAGTAGGTTTTGAGTGAGCGCTACTGATAAATCTTTCACTAGCAAGTTGTGAGTTAGTAGGTTTTGAGTGAGCGCTACTGATAAATCTTTCACTAGCAAGTTGTGAGTTAGTAGGTTTTGAGTGAGCGCTACTGATAAATCTTTCACTAGCAAGTTGTGAGTTAGTAGGTTTTGAGTGAGCGCTACTGATAAATCTTTCACTAGCAAGTTGTGAGTTAGTAGGTTTTGAGTGAGCGCTACTGATAAATCTTTCACTAGCAAGTTGTGAGTTAGTAGGTTTTGAGTGAGCGCTACTGATAAATCTTTCACTAGCAAGTTGCAAGTCGTGAGTTAGTATAGTTTGAGTCTATTGTCCCACAAACCCAGTCACTCTAATTGAGTGCAACTCAGCCAGATCATTACGCAGCGCCCAAGTAAACTATAGTGAAGACCAATGCCTCACCGAGCAGTGCCTTCGCCCTCCTCCTTCTGGCGGCTGCTGTGGCCATGAACTGCGTCAAGTCACGGCCGTGAGAGGCAAGGGAGTAGTCGGGAGCCAGACTGATGTGGCACAGTGACGGCTCCGTGCTCTGGGCACAGGGGAAGGCAGAGACGATGTCAGGGCACTGATACATGCTGATACTAGGAAAAACAGGCAAAGGGTACACGTGCTCGTCATTTACCTCCCTTGCCAGCCTAACAAGTAGTGATGGAGAACATTTGGTCACAGGCGTCTTAACTTCTAATTTGCTGGACCATATTGTCAGAGCACTCCCCGGATAGCACCAAGTACCGTTTTCACTCGATCTGCCTTGCTTCAGAGCCCCAAAGATATGCAGTCGTCCTTACGGTGTCGGGGCAATTGCACTCGAAAGCTGACCGAGGGAAGATGAAGAAGAGAGGAAACGCATGAATGAAAAATACACTTCGTGTAGTGAACCTAGCGCATAAGAATGGAAAGATGACAAATTAGGAGTTGCATAATAAGGGTTGTCTGAATGAGCACAACTTGGCTGTTGTTAGCCGCCCTAAAGGATAAATCTTAGGACCGGTGTGCACCGACTCTGGGAGAGTGGTCAAAGGGAGAAAGAGATAAATGAAAGGAAACTTGAACTAAATGTATGATGCAAATAAGGAAAATTAAAATCAAGCAAATTAAGGATAGTGAAAGGTTGAGAAAATGAGAATTGGAAGGGAAATAAGGGTGTTCCGGTAGTGTCGTGATTCCGTGAACCTAACGGATACGTTGAGGGAGGGGGTTAGATGCACGGTTTCTCTAAATGCTGCTCTAACTCGAGGGTATCTCAGTAAATCTAAAATATCAACGAACTCAAAGCCCCCTACCCACCACAAGACTCAAACGCATACCCATTACCCTTCGCCAGCACACGTCCTACAACTCTGACCAGCCAACCTGGAAGTGCCTGGCAACCTGCAGGACGGCCTCCCTTAGGTCCACGAGCAGCTCGGTCTGGCGCACATTTTTGGTTCTCATGTCATCGCTGTCACAGGGGGGCAATAGACCTGACAGTATCCAGGACGACCCGCCACCACCCCCTAGCGACCGTCTGCAGAGGAGGGGAAAGGATAGCACTGAGGAGGTAGTCGAACTAAGGTTTTACAGACATTCTATAAGTTGTGTAACGAAATGGGTTAAGGTAGAGTTAACAGAGACGCAATGTGGAATGAGCCTCAGTTGTATGGAGTAGGGAGCAACTGATGTGTGCTGTACCAGTCTCAATGCAGGCATCGGAGAGAGTCTTAGGACAAAGAGAGAAGAGAAAATAGTTTTTAATGGAAATGGTTTTGAGACACGGTTAAGTAACGTGGAAGCGAGGTGGAGTCTCGAGTGAAGGAAGGTAGTAAAGTGTTGGGTGCACTGAAGAGTGTAATGAGCTGTACGACGATGGGGATGGAAGCAAATGGAAGGTTGTGTGAGGGAGTAATTGTCCCAACTGTGCTCTGCGGAGTTGAGACTTAGGGGGCGAGAGCAAAAGAGAGAAGAAGGTTGAATGGTTTCGAGATGTCATGCTTGTTGGGCATGGCTGAAGTGACGCTGAGAGACAGGATCAATAACGATGTTTTTCGAATAACGAAGCTGGTAGAGAAGTCAGAGAACAGAATTGATTCGCGTGTTCTGAGAGGGTGAGGGCACCTAATGAGGATGGATGAGGGCAGATTGGTGAAAAGGGGTGATGGAGCCGGAGGTGAGTGGACACAAGCCTAGAGTAAGACCGAAGTTTAAGCGGATGGATGGTGTAAAGCAGGCGTTAAGAAGGAGAGACATGAGTGTGGAGGAAGCGTGCTATAGATAAGCGCTAGTGGATAATGGTAGAATGGTTGTGAATGGATGAGTTTCGACGCTGCCCTGATGTGCTTTCCCGTTTGTGCGTCTACTTGGATTTTTGGAGGATCTTTGTAAAGCCGGTCGCAGAGTTGCTGCCACCTGGTGCGCAGCTGCTTGGACATTCTCCACTCGTGCTGTGGCATCAGCATTTGTATAGTGCTACCACATTCGCCAGTCAGATCCTGGCTCGGAGATGCATTGGTAAAGAGTGTGGGTATCGGTGGGAGTGGATAGATTAGAGTTAGTTTTACCACTGTGTAAAGTAAATGCAATTTACGCGGCTTTGACGGGTGTCACAGGAGTAACAGATACAGATACAGACAAAAAGGGGAGTGGCCGACGGTAAGGCGCACCTCACACCCTCATACAACTTAGCCCATTTGTGCTAAAGGGTCCACCCGGTAACCCCGCAACACACACTCAGGGTCACGAGTGCGGTCCGAGGATCCGTTGTCAGCAGCATGATGCCCCCCCCCCCCGATCCACGACCATCCCGACAACGGGATGCCAAAGGCGGGAAAGCATATCAGAGCAGCGTCAAAATCAACCATTCCCAATCTTTCTCTACACACGTCTGTTCATCGTAAGCTCTCTCGCTGCTTCCACACTCACGTCTCTCCTTCCTAACGCCTGCTTCACACCATATATCCACCCAAACTTTGGTCTACCTCTGAGCCTGCGACCACTCGCCTCCGCCTTCATCACCTTTTTACCAATCTCCCCTCATCCATCCCCACCGTGTGCCCGAACCATCTCAGAACACGCGAATCCACTCGGTCCTCCAACTTTTTCACCCTCCCGTTCTGATTCGAACCACGTGGTTAGCGAACTTGTCTCTCAACGACACTCCAGCCATGCTCCTCAAACATTTCATCTCGAAAACACTCAACCTTCTTCTCTCCTCTGCTCTCACCCTCCAAGTCTCAGCTCCGTATAGCACTGTTGGGAAAACGACATCCTCGTACAGCCCCATCTTTGCTTCCATCCTCAACGTCCTGCAGCTCATCACACTCTTCAGTGCACCCAGCAATTTACACCCCTCCTTCACTCGAGACTTCACCTCAGTTTCCTCTAGTTCAGTCCTCTCCACATGTGAGCCCAGATACTTATAACACTGAACTTCTTCCAATAGCTCTCCATTTAGGGGGACACTAATTCTGCTTGCATCAACAGTCGTCGAGCATCTTATTATTCTACTTTTACCACGTTTTACCCACACGAGAAACAAAAACTGAAAATATGCTGAAGCCATGTGTTCCCAGCCCTCGCCGGGGGGCAGCAAGGAGGATCAACACTCAACCAACTGTGCTCCAGAGTCTCGAGGATCGCTGTCATCCGTAAGGTGTCGGGGACAATGCGCCTCAGCAGGTTCTGAGTTGCACTGTGCCCGGAACCTTAGGAATGATAGCGGGGAAGATGAAGAAAGGACAGAAAACGGGGATCCCATGCATGAGATCTACACCCAGTGTAGGAATCCTCGTGCATGAGGACAGCAAGAATGGAAAAAACTTGGCGCAACTTGGCGGTTATTAGTAGCTCAAAAATATGAAAAGTTGTGGTCGGTGCGTGTGTGCGCAACGAATATTGGGAGAGTAGTTAAGAGGGAGTTTGAGATAAGTTCAAGTAAATTTTAACAAAACATAATATGCAAATGAGGGGAATAAATTTCAAGTAAGTTCAGGATAGAAAAGGAGAAATAATGAAGGGGCCGTGACTCCGTGCCACACGTGAACTGAACAATGACTAAGGGGGGGGGGGATTGGGTGAAGGAGATGAATGTGAATGTATTAGGCAGACGATTGGATTCATCCGGAGTCAATGAACAAAGCTGTCGGTTAAGATTTTTGTTTAGAGCTGGTGGCTGAGTTTGGTAGGGCGTGTGAGAGGTGGAGGATTCAGGTCACGCAGTGCATGACAATCCTGTACTCTTGACTTGGCCAACTGTTCGTGAGGATGATGTCTGCTCATTCAAAATGATGAAATATAGATGGCACACGACTCCTTGAAAGCAGCAAAACTAGCATTTTGTCATGGAAAGAATTCACACTGCAAAAATATCCTAAGGTATTGCCGATGTACCTCATTGCCACTCTACAGGAAGCAAATTAAAGTGAGAACCGACAAATTTATGTTCTAAATTAAACAGAGCCTAAGCTCAATATCAGGCTAGGAACCAAAAAGGGAAGTAGCTGGGTGGAAAAATATGGAAGGACCTGCTTAGGTGTTGCTTGGGCAGGTTGTCCGGGGGGTGTCGATGGTTGATGAGGGTGCCGTGATCGTGCATCAGCGCCGCTAACTGCTTACGGCGCTGCGTCTCCAACATCACCTCACAGACGCCAGCGCCCACGCTCTCCATCACCTATAATTTACACCATAAGGAGGCAAAGTTAATAACAACGACCAGGGTTATATATTCTAACGCCAACCAGACCTTAGCATCAGATGACTGCAGACGAGATGGCATCTCAACTATTTGCTCATATTAATTCCTCTCTTGCAAACGAACATCAGAGGCCGGCAGCCGAGATGGTACCCCAATGATTTGCTCGTTGTAATGCCCCTCTTGCAGACGAACATCAGAGGCCGGCAGCCGAGATGGCACCCCAATGATTTGCTCGTTGTAATGCCCCTCTTGCAAATGAACATCAGAGGCCGGCAGCCGAAATGGCACCCCAATGATTTGCTCGTTGTAATGCCCCTCTTGCAGACGAACATCAGAGGCCGGCAGCCGAGATGGCACCCCAATGATTTGCTCGTTGTAATGCCCCTCTTGCAAATGAACATCAGAGGCCGGCAGCCGAAATGGCACCCCAATGATTTGCTCGTTGTAATGCCCCTCTTGCAGACGAACATCAGAGGCCGGCAGCCGAGATGGCACCCCAATGATTTGCTCGTTGTAATGCCCCTCTTGCAAATGAACATCAGAGGCCGGCAGCCGAAATGGCACCCCAATGATTTGCTCGTTGTAATGCCCCTCTTGCAAACGAACATCAGAGGCCGGCAGCCGAGATGGAACCCCAACTATATGCTCATGTTAGTGCCCTTCTTGTCAATGAACATCAGAGGACGGCAGCCGAGATGGCACCCAACTATATGCTCATGTTTGTGTCCTTCTTGCCAACGAACATCAGAAGACGGCAGCTGAGATGGCACCCCAACTATATGCTCATGTTAGTGCCCTTCTTGTCAACGAACATCAGAGGACGGCAGCCGAGATGGCACCCCAACTATCAGCTCATGTTAGTGCCCTTCTTGCTAACGAACATCAGAGGACGGCAGCCGAGAAGGAACCCCAACTATATGCTCATGTTAGTGCCCTTCATGCCTACGAACATCAGAGGACGGCAGCCGAGATGGAACCCCAACTATATGCTCATGTTAGTGACCTTCCTGCCAACGAACATCAGAGGACGGCAACCGAGATGGAACCCCAACTATATGCTCATGTTAATGCCCTCCTTGCCAACGAACATCAGAGGACGGCAGCCGAGATGGAACCCCAACTATATGCTCATGTTAGTGCCCTTCTTGCCTACGAACATCAGAGGACGGCAGCCCAGATGGAACCCCAACTATATGCTCATGTTAGTGCCCTTCTTGCCTACGAACATCAGAGAACGGCAGCAGAGATGGAACCCCAACTATATGCTCATGTTGGTGCCCTTCTTGCCAACGAGCATCAGAGAACGGCAGCCGAGATGGAACCCCAACTATATGCTCATGTTAGTGCCCTTCTTGCCAAAGAACATCAGAGGACGGCAGCCGAGCTGGAAACCCATCTATATGCTCGTTGTAATGACCCGCTTGACAATGAACATCAGAGGATGGCAGCCGAGATGCCACTCCCAATGATTTGCTCGTTGTAATGCCCGTTTCGCAAAGAAACATCAGAAAACGGCAGCCAAGATGGCACCCTAACTATATACTCATGTTAGAGCCCGTCTTGCAAACGAACATCCGAAGACGGCAGTCAAGATGGAAACCCAACTATATGTTCGTTGTAATGACCCGATTGCAAATGAATATTGATGAATTGATCCGGACACATGCCAGTAATGAGAGGACAACATTGAAGAGATCCATGGGTTTGGAGCGTAAGCTGTCAGCAGCCGTCATGCTTCCTTCGGGATACCAGCCTTATAGCACAAGTCATCCCGAGGAGGAGGTGCACGAGTCTAGACTAAAAGGAAAGAATCTCTACGACAGTTTCGTGAGTGCCCGTGACCGGGGAGAGCAGGGGGGGAGGGGAGGTTGGGGAGCACTGGTCCTGAGGAGACCGGGGGTAGCTTCCTTACCCCTCGTGCGGGTACACTTGGGGCTCGGGCTACACCAGCTGGCGATAACTCCAAGCCTCGTTCTGGACACACCATTTATATTTTTGGCTTCAACATCTCTGAAGAAGTTATCAAGAAAGCCTTCAGCAGCTTTGGCACCATCCTTAACATTAACATGGAAGTCGACAACAGCTGTGGCTTTGTGACGTTTGAAAAAGTTGATTCTGCAACCAAGGCAATAACAGAGATGAATGGCTCGATGGTGTCAGGTGTGCAGCTGCAGGTGTCGCTCGCCCGCCGCCAGCCCGTCGTTAAGCCCATAAACGACGCCTCGTCATCCGCCACTTGGTCCACAGTCGCGTCGAGTCACTCTCAGAAGGGCTCCCACAACGATATGCGAGAACTCATGACATATGATGAACCTTTTCAAACTGTAACGCTGGGTCTTCAGTTGAAATCAGTATGCAAGAGGACTGCGCAAACCCCAATGGATTGTCGTGGCCGACATATTTGTTGCTGGCGTGGCATATTTGTTGCTGGCGTTACCTCCCGTCCTCTTCCGGTCTTCGCTCCACGTTCCTGTGATGTCAACGAGCGAAGAGGGCTCGACAGATGCTCCTTTTTCATGACCACTTGTATCGTGTTTTTCGTGAACGCGTGAAACAGTTCTTCAACTATGCGGGTGCATGTTAGCCCACATTTGGACCGCACCCTCACCAATCAAGAGTGATTTAAACTATAAGCTCTCAATAAGACCACCGTTGAATTTATAGCATCTTATTTTAAGTGAATTCAATGACCAGATTATACTGCGATCTGCTTGTGTCTGATTAGTGGGTTGCCCTTCAGACAATGATCGTGAATTTGGCGGATGTCGCACGCTCGACCGGGGAATTCTAAATACGAGAAGGCTCGTTATTCGCCTCCAGCCGCCTATTCAGAGTAGCGACGTACTGTTTCATAGTTTAAATTTCGAAAGTGAGATGTGTTCATGATTCGTTGGATTATTTAACATGTTTGAACGTCACTATTAACAAAGTAAATATGTAGCTATACCACACTGGGTATTGACTTAATCTCTTGGAACTGTCAACATTGACGTTTACCATGTCAAAAACTTGAAAATTAGAACATTGGCAACTTCTCACCTCGTGTTGTGATTGGGTGGAATCATTTACAGAAACAAGTCGATTGATTTTTATCTCGTATGAAGAGCGCTGTAAGGCTAGACGCTAGTCATGCGTAGACTTATTTCTATTTACGTTTTGCCTTGTAGCCGGGGCTTTAGAATCTTGCTACCGTATCCACCGCGTATCGTAGAAGGCGACTAAAGGGGCGACCCGTAGCCGGGAGTAGAATCTTGCTACCGCAAGCCCCAGCGTGTCGTAAAAGGCGAAAAAACGGGGCGGAGCGAAGGGGCTAGGAATCCAATTCTCTGTAAAACCTTTCCTCGAAGACGGCAAGACGAGCGGGGGGAGGAGAGGCACACGCCTTTCCAAACCCTATTGTTAGGGTCGCTGAATGTGCGTGGCTGTAGTACGAGTGATGTAAAGAGGAGGGAGATTGGTGATCGGTTGGCTAGTAGCGCCACCGAATGGAAGGAGGTGTTCAAAGATTTATGTGGGTGAAAGTTGAGTTAGGCGTAGAAAGATGGGCATTTGTGAGTGCTTACGGACCTAGCAGCGAGAGGAGTGAAGGGGAGAAGGAGCTATTCTGGACAAACTTGAGTGAGTGTATTGAGAGTTTTGGAGGTCATTTCAATGTAGTTGTACTGGGTGACCTTAATGCGAGAGTTGGAGATGAAATGGTGGAGAATGTGATAGGAAGGTATGGCATTCCCGGTAGAAATGAAAGTGGAGAAAACCTGATAGGTTTGTGTATGGAGCAGGAGCTGGTGGTCAGGAACAGTTTGTTCAAGAAGCGAGATATTCACAAGTACACATGGGTAAGGATGGTCCATGGTGCAATGGTGGAGAGAGCACTGATGGATTTTGTGCTGATATCGAGGAGAGTGGCGGGGAGGCTGTTGGATGTGCGGGTGTTGAGAGGGGAGGGTGGAGGAGTGTCTGACCATCTGCTGGTGGAAGGTGGATTAAGAGTGGAGCAGAAGGGGAAGAGCAATAAACGTGTGGGAGGACGAAGAGATGTAGTGAAAGTGAGTGGACTGAATGTGAGAAGTAGAGCCAAGGAGTTCCAGCAGACGTTGAGGGAAGAATATAACAACGTGAGAGAACAGGATCTGAGAGATGTGGAGGAAGAATGGGAGACGTTAAGGGATGCGTTGCTGAGATGTGCGAAGAAGGTGTGTGGTGTGCACCGTGTGGGCGAGTGCAGGAGGAAAGGCTGCGAGTGGTGGAACGAGGAGGTCAAACTGGCGATGGCAAGAAAAAGAGGTGCGTTTGAGGAGTAGTTGCAGGTGAAGTCGGAGGTGGCTTGTGAAAGGTACAAAGAGAGGAGAAATGAGGTGAAGCGGGTGGTGAGGAGAGCCAAAAGGGACGCTGATGGCAGGTGGGGCAGACGGTTGTGCCTGAATTTTGAGGAGAACAAAAAGATGTTCTGGAAAGAGGTGAAGAGGGTGAGAAAGCGAGAGACCGGAAAGGAGGAAGTGGTGAAAGATGGAAACGGCCAGTTGTTGTTGGAAAGTGGTAATGTACGGAAGAGGTGGGCAGAGTATTTTGATGAGTTGTTGAATGTCGAGGATGACAGAGAGGCTGACATTGTTGCTGTGGGTGGTGGTGCTCGGATGCCAGTTTTGGGAGAAAGAC
>SDVV010001587.1:0-25243 GCA_016164225.1 Gammarus roeselii
TACATATAGATAACGGAAAAATCAAGTTGCTCTTTCATACATACATCGAGTGCATTCAAGTACGTGTTCAATACAATTGAGTTCAGATGCTGACTATCTCCTCGGGCAACAGTAGCTATAATGTCGTCTGAACGCAATTTTTTGGGGGTTCCACGAGTAGCCCCCATCGACAAAAGTTGGTTGCGCTCTTGGATATAGAAGTGCGATGAGCAAATTTTTAGGGTGTCTACGGATTTTTGCACGCCCGTTTCCCATGACGCAAATTTCTTGATTTCGGTCAATGTAATGGTTAGGATGTATGTTATTTCTTAGTGTGTCCGACTTAGTCGCTGTAGATCTCGGACATTATAGTTGTATGTTAAGACAATTACTCATGTGGTCAAGTTAATTACTGTTGGGACAGACAGAGCACCCGGGACGGGTTTGGGGTAGGGTAGGGAAGAAAGAAAGGGGAGGGGGTCAGACTCATAGGGACTGTGAATAGCAAGTTTTTGGGGGTCCCACGAGTACCCTCATCCTCGACAAAAGTTGGTTGCGCTCCTAGATATAGGGCTGCGAGGAGCAAAATTTTATGAGTCGGCCAATGTATTTGTTAGGATGTATGTTATTTCTTAGTTAGACCGACTTAGTCGCTTTGACCTTATACTGGTATGTTTATTTAGTTCTATTGTGGTAAATTACTTTTGAGGTGGTCAAAACGCAAGAAGAAGCGTTTGCTATAGTTCAACCGCAAGTGGTAATTAGCTTGATGATCTGTATCCGTCAAATGTCACACAAAGATTTTATTTCGAGTGTATGGTCCTCTTGGAGCAATACAGTTTTTCTTACGGGTTTCCATACGGTAACTTTCGGTTTCCTTACTGTATCTGGTTGCTTCCAGATAGATTGCTTCCGGAGGGATTTTAAAGATGTACGTTATTAGGTCTTGTCAACGCTGTATATATATATATGTTTGTTACGAAATATTTCGCACGGTAGGTGGGTATGATATATATTACTAGATTTGTTATTGAATGATTCGTTTGAATAGAATCTTTTACTGCTCAAACCTGATTTTTTAGGATATGCGATATAGTTATGCAAGAAATGTTGTTAGTGTACGATACATTTGAATAGAAGTCGTTGTTTATACATTATATTTTATTGCACGATTGTTATTATTTGAATAAATCCACTCGTGTTTTCACATTGAATGTATATATTTTGTAGAGTTTTATCAGGATCCAATGCTATGAACAAAACAAGATTTATTTATACATATTTATCGATGAATAAAGATATATATTTAGGTGAACAATTTTGGGGTAGGTTGCAGATACGTTCACGCATGTTCGAAACATATTACAGGTGGACAATCGATCCTGGTCAATTATATATATTTATTTGATTTACATAGAAACATTTACATCATTTGTAGGGGTTCATTGCAGTTCTTTTCAATGCACATTTTCAATGCCTATTTAGGTGGACAATGAGGCAAGATTATTATTATAATTTATGTATATTTATATAAATAAGAGCTTATAAGAATTTTTACATCTATGAACATTTACAGGATGAAACGTGTTGATGTGGACGTGCTTTCTTCATTTCATGTAGAAGTATACTCGTAAGGTATTATTTTCTGCCACAAGCACTGCCTATTTTTCATACGGTAGCTCTCAAGCGATCGACCTGTACCAAACACTGTCATAAGGGCTGCAGGCTAGGAGCAAGATTGTATCTATCCAGCAGTAACTCCTTCTATCGTTTTTCTTTGTTATCAGACATAGAGAAATCTATATAATAAATAGGTTACTGTTTTAATCCTTCAATACTAGTTTCATGATGAAAATTTCTGGTGGGATGCGCTTGAGGACGCTCCTTGGTAAAATTTTGGACGCGCTCATGGAAAACTAGGTAATTTTGCTCATATCTGTTCTTTGTCTTATAACTCATTTCCGCGACATGAACGCTATGAATATTTACAGGTTATAACATACTCATGTTGACCTGCTTACATAATTTCACGCGAAAGTGTACTCGTTCTATATCCTATTTCTGAAAATCTGCGGTGTAGATACAACTGGAGATTGATGGTGCGAAAAACCTAAAAATCTATGTTTTTGTTTGACGGTCTTATTTCACATGAGCATTTACGGTTTGGTTACCCTTAGCTGCTGGTCTGTGGCCTCGGACATGCGAGCAACATACTGTAACACGTTGGTTGCAAGCAAATGATCTCACTTGGGTAATCGTTGGCCGTTTCGCTTTTCAGTAGTCCCATCAGTCATGTATTTGATTCATCGTACAAAGATGTCCATGTAATCAGCCAGGAGAACTGGCCGCATGTTAAGCCTCAATGTACACGCGCGCACACGCGCATGCGCGCAAGCGTGCGTTTGTCACTGTAGAATGGTTTCAGGGGGTCACAAAAGAAGCTGTAGGCTTGTGCTTCAGCTTCTGTTTGTAGCTGATGAGATATATATCTACGATAGCTTAAGTAGCTGTGTACAACTTCATTTAGCTTGACATCTATCACATTTTCAACGTAAGACAAGAGGCGATTTAGTGCATTTCAATGCTAATCATCCGAGTTAAATTTAGGATATTGCAAACAAAAATTTATTACATATGTTATTTATTGATAATAGATTTTGACACATTTATATTTATATATATACACGGGATATCATTTATACGGAAACTTAACTATTCACACCGAAAATTCGACGTGAGCATCTTGGCAAACCATAAGTAATGAATTTGACCTCCCTCTCTTGTGTAATCTTGATCCTTGGTATCAGTGCCACTCTGTGGGTTCTTTATCAATGATCTATATTTATTCCTCACCTGAAGCTGTCGACGAGTCATATCGGTGTAGAATTTATCATCTGGGTGTGTTTTTTCCGCTGATCTATTGGGGTTCTAGACTAACGCCCTTAGTACACAATTAAATAAACGGAGACTTTTGGGGAGAAGTGTATGCAACATTTGCAATCCTGTCTTTGTAACCAAAATTTTGTTTTCAGTCTTCAGCGAGCTTTTTCTGGACGCAATTTTTTCATTTATGTTATATGTTGATGACATTTAGATAAACGGAGACCTTTGGGGAGAAGTGTATGCAACATTTGCAATCCTGTCCTTGTAACCAAAATTTTGTTTTCAGTCTTCAGCGAGCTTTTTCTGGACGCTATTTTTAAATTTCTGTTATACGTTGATGACTTCGACCTCCCTCTCTTGTGTTATCTTGATCCTTGGTATCGGTGTCACTCTGTAAGTTCTTTATCAATGATGTAGTTTGAGACATAATTCTCTCTCCTCATGTTACAGAAACAAATATTTTGAATCAAGTCAGATATTCATTTGATTTTATTGTGCATTTTTACACTTCTTACATTGGATCCCCCTTCCATTACCCCATTTGATAATTCGGTTTCCTTAAACTTTAGCAGTTTTTTCCATCACGTGACATCTGTTCGATAATACTACCCATTTTGGTTTGATTTGGGTCTTTCTCCCACTATATCGATTAAGCCATTTTCACCCAATCTTCATACATTCTAAGCTTGAGTGTTAGTGGACCCATACTTTCTTTTACGCTCGCACGATATTGAGCACTGTCGACCCCATTAGATTGGAAAGTCAGGTCCGGTTTATTATGTTCTATCCATACGCCCATCACATTCTCAGATATGAGTCGAATTTTATACATACAGGATCGTTAGCGTCACTGCGTTAGCACATGTATGGGGCACCATGTAGGCATTTACAAACATTTATGTGCAAATGGGTTACCATTCACTGTCAGATGCATAATACCTACGCCACCTAACCTAACCTAACCCACAGAACAACATCGCTCGCTTATGTTACAAGATGTTTAATGTGTATCATCTTCACGGCATGTTGCGGTAAAAGAACTAATCATCCTCTCCTAACCTAAACTAACCTTAGGTTTGATACCTAATCCAACCTTTTGTGCGGCTTTCAGTCATCGATATGAACATTGCATAACAAATACCTCCACATGTCTCTACATTTTGATCAATCCGTTGCAGTTTGATACGTACATCCAATTCTGATCTAGTAAATCATCAAAAACCTAACCTAACCTGTCCTATGAACGGTACTCAGTCAACGTTTTATACATTGCATAACAAATATCTCCACATGTCTCTACATTTTGATCAATCCTTTGCAGTTTGATGCACACATCCAACTCTGATCTAGTATATCATCTAAAACCTAACCTAACCTAACCTATCTTATGTACGGTATTCAGTCAACGTTTTATACGATGTATAACACATATCTCCACTTCTCTCGAGATCGAGATTGACCGCGAAGTAGAAATAATTATGTGCAAATTTTATAGAGAATCGTGTGGAGGGGGGTTCATATGTATATATTAATGACTGAGGGCCGTACATAAGGATAGGTTAGGTTAGGTTAGGTTAGGTAATCTATCCTCTCTGGTAACATATATGAGTCGAGATTGACAGTGAAGTAGAAATAATCAGGTGCAAGTTTTATAAATAATCGTGTGGAGGGGGGTTCATGTGTATAAACTATGACTGAAGACCGTAAATAAGGTTAGGTTAGGTTTTTGATGGGTGTGAATATCATGTGAAACTGATTTAGAATTGTATAAAAGAAAATCAAGAATCATATAAAAAAATCTATAACATTCAAACAAATATGAAATATATATGTAAACAAATTAAAATTGCAAGATCAAAGCTAGAAGTGCGTATCAAAACTGGAAAGGATAGATCAAAAAGTAGAGAGAAGTAGGGATATGTGTTATGCATCGTAAAAAACGTTGACTGAATACCGTACATAAGATAGGTTAGGTTAGATTAGGTTTTTGATGATTTACTAGATCAGAATTGGATGTGTGTATCACACTGCAAAGGATTGATCAAAATGTAGAGACATGTGGAGATATTTGTTATGCAATTTATAAAACGTTGACTGAATACCGTACATATGATACGTTAGGTTAGGTTAGGTTTTTGATGATATACTAGATCAGAATTGGATGTGTGTATCAAACTGCAAAGGATTGATCAAAATGTAGAGACATGTGGAGATATTTGTTATACAATGTATATATCAATGACTGAAAACCGTACATGAGGTTAGATTAGGTATCATACCTAAGGTCAGGTTAGGTTAGGATAGGATGATTATTTCTTTTAACATAACATACCGTGAAGATGATACATATTAAATATCGTTTAACAAAAGAGAGGGATGTTGTTCTGTGGTGTTAGGTTAGGTTAGGTTGCGTGGTATTATGCATCTGACAGTGAATGGTAACCCATTTGCACAAAATTTATATAAAAGCCCACATGGTGCCAGTTTATGTGCTAACGCAGTGAAGTTACCGATCCTGCATGTATAAAATTCGACTCATATCTAAGGATGTAACGAGCGTATTGATAAAACATATTAAACCAGACCTGACTTTCCAATCTAATGAGGAAGCAGTGCTCAATATGGTGCAAGTGTAAAAGAAAGTATGGTTCCACTAGCACTCAAGCTTATAATGTATGAAGATTGGATGGAAATGGATAAATCAATATAGTGGTAAAAAGACCCAAACCAAACCGAAATGTGTAGTGATATCGAGGAGATGTCACGTGAGGAAAAAACTGCTGAAGTTGAAGGAAACCAAATTATCAAATGGGGTAATGGAAGGGGTATCAAGTGTAAGAAGTGTAAAAATGCACAATAAAATCAAATGAATATATAGCGTTGACAATAATAACTACATCTATATAATCACTCCGTAATCAATCGTTTCTGAAAGCAACCAGATACCGTAAGGAAACTGAAAGTTACCGTATGGAAACACGTAAAAAAACTATATTTCTTCATGAGGACCATGCATCTCGAGATAAATTCCTTGTGGGACATTTGACAGATACAGATCATCAAGCTAATTACCACTTGCGGTTGAACTATATCAAACGCTTCTACTTGCGTTTCGACCACCCCAAAAGTAATTGACCATAATAGAACCAAATAAACCCACAAGTATAAGGTCCAAGCGACTAAGTCGGTCAAACTAAGAAATAACCTACATCCTAACAAATACATTGTCCGACTCACAAAAATTTGCTCCTCGTCGCCCTATTTCCAGGAGCGCAACCAACTTTTGTCGAGGGGATGGTACCCGTGGGACCCACAAAAACTTGCTATTCGCAGTCCCTATGCGTCTGACCCTCTCCCCTTTCTTTCTCCCCTTCCCTACCCCACACCCGTCCCGGGTGCTCTGTCTGTACCTACAGTAATTAACTTAACCACATGAGTAATTGTCTTAACATACAACTGTAATGTCCGAGATTTACAGCGACTAAGTCGGACACACTAAGAAATAACATACATCCTGACTATTACATTGACCGAAACAAAAAAAATGCGTCCTGGGAGAAAAGGCGTGCAAAAATCCGTAGACACCCTAAAAATTTGCTCCTCGCACCCCTTTATCCAGGAGCGCAACCAACTTCTGTCGAGGGGGGTACTCGTGGGACCCCCAAAAACTTGCGTTTAGACGACATTATAGCTACTGGCAACCTTAATGAAAATGAAGTTATCATAGTTGCTCGATAAAGTTTACCAACTCTAGTGACGTCCTGTTGAAGGAGCCCCTCATGCTGTGAGGGTCTGATTACCCAAACTCTAATATTCTATTGCTTTCAACATCGATATTTTTTTCATTGTCAGATTCTATTAGATTAATTGGTCAAACTCCTTTGGAGCTCAGACGTGATTGGATTTACAAAATCTAGAACAGGTCTTAGTTCCTGTGCAATATGCCGACGGTGAGGCAGTATTATGGTTCATTTCTGTCTGAAAGAGGACACATTGGTGGATCGCAATTGTTAACGGGTTGATCGTTGGAAGCTTTGGGGCCTGAGAACAAAAACGCTTCAGCGCCATGGATACAATTCGTGCTCTTCTGAACTCGGTGGCAAAGACACTTTTGTTCCATATCAACCCACGATGAGCAGCTCCACGATTTAATGCACAATACAGTTCAGAGAAGACAAAATGTTCTGTATTTTGTACTGTTCACCTTTTTATTCCATTGAATGCTTTATGAAAATAATTTAAAGCATAATTTGATAAATAAAAGAGTCTATTAATAAGTCTGTTAGTATTATGAATGCGTTATTCACAGCATCTGCTCTCCTATGTTTCGATGTTGACCTTTTCAAACTCCATTAAAAAGCGCGAGCGTTCCCCAGACCCAATACTTGGGACCTTGTCGCGTTCGGTTTTAGATATCCCTACTGGAGATTGTGTCTTTATTTATGCATTTACATGTGACGGTTCTTCGCGGTCTAAACAAAACAGCTGAATCCATATTTAAAAATGTACATCCTCAATGCAGGAAACAACAATAGCAATAATAATAAATAGTAAATAATACAATCCTTTATTCACGAGATGCTCGTGCCATTCTGTTGTTTTACAAAGTATTCCTTCAATCTGTAATATCGCGTAAGGTAATTTGCCAGTTCTATGGACCAATATAGTATGTTCAAGTTTCGGCGGCAGCTGTGAACATCTCGGAAAGAAGGATTTTTAGTTATGTTTTATGTCACTCTCACGCATATGATCCGGATTTATCGATGCCTCCCTTCCTATTTTGGGAGGTGTTCTACTTTAACTTGCGCTACATCACAAAAAATGCATTCAAATAACCGATACAAAATGAAATTCATCAACATTGTCGGACATTAGACAACAAGTATTCCAATTGTGTTCGTAATTACTAACAATTAGCAGGTGTGGAATAATTCGGACTCTGATAAGAACACTGCCAACCTCTAATACATAAATAAAGACAGTACCGAGCCTGGAACAACGTAACAACAATCGGCAACGCCAACAGCCCTAACAAGTTTTATATACAAAAATCAAAAATTATCATACGGAATAATATGTTTGTCTACGAATACAGGAATCACGGCAAAAATATACTACAATACTAAGAAAAATAGCTGAATTTACATATGCCGCAGCTGCTGTATTCTGACACAACTGCGCAGATTGACTCATTTAACGAGTTGGGAAGAATAAGGAAAGTAGTGCATTGTACTTTCTTGCTTGTCTGGTCATTCAGGACCAGTATACAGCGTATCAAAAAATACTATAATTTGCGTTACATCGCAAACGGAATTTTTATTCAGTTTACTCAGTAGGCCTTAGTATACAACCAGTTTGATATCAGAAAAACTATATTTTCGTTTCCTTCGATAGAAAATTGAAAAATCCACCACGTTCTCTGGAGAAAAACAAATTTGGTAGAGCACTCAATATCACGGGGTGTGGTCGGTTTGATTTCCTAGTAGCGAAAGTATTCAGATCCAGTTAATTACAAATACTGCTTGACTTTGCTGCTACTCTGGCTACGCACTGGATATCAAGTGGCATGGCTCGTTTGCTTTCTTAGAACAGAGACCATACATATTATAATTGCATACAACGAAGTATTCGAAATAACTGGTAAAGTTCAGATACTGCGTGAGTTCGTGGATACCTTGTGTCACGGTAGATACCGTAAAAAGACACCCATCCCTGTGACACAATGCGACGGGTTCAAAGGTGAAGGTAATTTTTTAAATTATATTAAAAGTCCTTCTCCACCGGATCGCTGACGCGAGTCTGAGTTAGCTACCCCGTAGTGCGCAGTATATGGAGGCTGTTCTAGTTTGATGCCTATCGTTTTAGAGAGTCCAAAGTACCCTTGCTGTCAAGTTGTTTATCTGCCCAAGTATCATCCGCCAATGGAAGTCTCTTCATGACCAAATGGCGATGGTCTACGGTTTGAAAATACAACTTCATTCTGACCTGACAGCTATTCTAATTATCAAATACAAAGCAAAATAATAACTAGTTTTTTGGCGTCTATAGCACATGAAATAAACAAGATACATTCAAACAGTGCTCCCACTTCCTCAAAATGCTCTGCACGTGTTTGCAATGCGAGTAATTAATATGAATCATTCAATTTAGGACTTAATCATGGCACTTCTTCATCTATGAATGTAAGTACTTATATTAGCGGTTGATTGCTATTGGTATCGTTGGTATTAAAACTCGTGCTGACTTGTGATAGCTTTCAATAATTTGTCTGGCGTGAGTCGTTCATTCATCATCTAGAAAAGGACATCGCCATAACACCTTACTTCAATCTGCAGTGAGCACCTCTGTTCTACCATTAGAATTGAGGTCAACGCCTATTTCTTATCCGGTTCTCCAGACACCTCTGCTCACCATATGAATTGAGGTCCACGCTTCCCTTCCTATCCGGTTCTCTAGACACCTCTGCTCTACTTATAGAATTGAGGTCCACGCTTCCCTTCTTATCCGGTTCTCCAGACACCTCTGCTCTACTATTTGTATTGAGGTCCACGCTTCGCTTTCTATCTGGTTCTCCAGACACCTCTGCTCACCATTAAAATTGAGGTCCACGCTTCCCTTCCTATCCGGTTCTCCAGACACCATGGTCTACCATTAGAATTGAGGTCCACGTTTCCATTCGTATCCGGTTCTTCAGATACCTCTGCTCTACCATTCGAAATGAGGTCCACGCTTCCCTTCAACCCCGGTTCTCCAGACACCTCTGCTCAACCATTAGAATTGAGGTCCATGCTTCCTTCCTATCCGGTTCTTCAGACAACTCTGCTCTACCATTAGAATGGAGGTCCACGCATCCCCTCCAATCCGGTTTACCCCACACCTCTGCTCTACCATTAGAATTGATGTCGATGGTTCCCTTCCTATCCAGTTCTCCAAACACCTCTGATCTACCATTAGAACTGAGGTACACGCGTCCCTTCCTATTCGGTTATCTAGACACTTATGCTCTACCATTAAAATTGAGGTCCACGCTTCCCTTCCAATCCGGTTCTCCTGACACCTCTGCTCAACAATTGGAAATGAGGTCCACGCGTCTCTTCTTATCTGGTTCTCCAGACGTCTCTGCTCTACCATTAGAATTTAGATCCACGTTCCCCGTCATAACCAGTTATCCAGACACTTCTGCTCTATCATCAGAATTGAGGTCCATGCTCCATTTCCCATCTTGTACTCCAGACACCTCTACTCTACCTATACAATTGAGGTCTACGCTTCCCTTCCTATCCGGTTCTCCAGATACCTCTGCTCAACCATTGGAATTGAGATCCATGCTTCCCTTCCTATCCGGTTCTCCAGATGCCTCTGCTCTACCATTATAATTGAGGTCCACGCGTCTCTTCTTATCTGGTTTGCCAGACACCTCTGCTCAACTGTTAGAATTGAGGTCCTCGCTTCCCTCCCTTTTCGGTTTTTCAGACACCTCTGCTCTACCATTAGAATTGAGGTCCACGCTTCCCTTCCTATCCAGTTCTCCGGACACCTCTGCTCTACAATTAGAATTGAGATTCACGTTTCCGGTCATGACTGGTTATCCAGAAAACCTGTGCTCTACCATTGTAATTGAGGTCCATGCTTCCCTTCCTATCCTGTTCTGCAAACACAACTGCTCTACCATTTAAATTGAGGTCCTCGCTTCCCTTCCTACCAGGTTCTCCTGACACCTCTGCTCTACCATAAGAATTGTGGTTCACGCGTCCCTTCCTAACCGGTTATCTAGACACTTTTGATCTACAATTAGAATTGAGGTTCTCGCTTCCCTTCCTATCCGGTTCTCCTGATGCCTCTGCTCTACCATTAGAATTTACGTCCACCCTTCCCTCCCTATCCGGTTTTCCAGGCACCTCAGCTCTTCCATTAGGATTGAGCTCCACGCTTCCGTCCTATCAGGTTCTCCAAACACCTCTGCTTTACCATTTGAATTGAGGTCCACGCTTCCGTATCTATCCGCTTCTCTAGACACCTCTGCTCAACCATTAGAATTGAGGTCCACGCTCCAATTTCTATCCGGTTTTCCAGACACCTCTGCTCTACCATTAAAATTGAGGTCCACGCTTCCCCTCTTATCCGGTTCTCCAGACACCTCCGCTGTACCATAAGAATTGAGGTCCACGCGTTCTTTCCTACCCGTTTTTTCCGACATCTCTGCTCTACCATTAGAATTGCGGTCCACGCTTCAGTTTCTGTCTGGTTTTCTAGACACCTCTGCTCTACCATTAGAATTGAGGTCTACGCTTTCCTTCATATCCGGTTCTACAGACAACTATACTCTACCATTAAAGTTGACGTCCACGCTTCCCTTCCAATCCGGTTCTCGAGGAACCTCTGCTCTAACATTAGAATTGAGGTCCACCCTTCCCTCCCTATCCGGTTTTCCAGGCACCTCTGCTCTTCCATTAGTATTGAGCTCCACGCTTCCGTCTTATCAGGTTCTCCAAACAACTCTGCTTTACCATTTGAATTGAGGTCCACGCTTCCGTCCCTATCCGTTTCTCTAGACACCTCTGCTCAACCATTAGAATTGAGGTCCACGCTTCTCTTTCTATCCGGTTCTCCAGACACCTCTGCTCTACCATTAGAATTGAGGCCCACGCTTCCCTTCTTACCCGGTTCTCCAAACACCTCTGCTGTACCATTAGAATGGAGGTCCACGCGTTCTTTCCTATCCGTTTTTTTCGACATCTCTGCTCTACCATTAGAATTGGGGTCCACGCTTCAGTTCCTGTCTGGTTCTCTAGACACCTCTGTTCTACCATTATAATTGAGGTCCACGCTGTCCTTCATATCCGGTTCTACAGACAACTATGCTCTACCATTGAAGTTGACGTCCACGCTTCCCTTCCAATCCGGTTAGCCAGGCACCTCTGCTCTACCATTAGAATTGAGGCCCACGCTTCCCATAATATCCCGTTCTCTAGACACCTCTGTCTACCAGTAGAATAGAGGTCTACGCTTCTCTACCTATCCGGTCCTCCAGAAACCTCTGCTCTACCATTAGAATTGAGTTCCACGCTTCCCTTCCTATCCGGTTCTCCAGACACCTCTGATCTACCATTAGAATTGAGTTCCACGATTCCCCTTCCATCCGGTTTTCTAGACACCATTGATCCACCATTAGAATTGAGGTCTACGTTTCCATTCATATCCGGTTCTCCAGACCCCTCTGCTCTACCATCAGAATTGAGATCCACGCTTCCCTTCCTAATCTGGTTCTCTAGACACCTCTGATCTTATATTAGAATTGAGGTCCACGTTTCCCTTCTTATCCCGTAATCCAGGCACCTCTGCTCCACATTTAGAATTGAGATCCACGATTTCCTTCCTATCCGGTTCTCCAGACACCTCTGCTCTACCATCGTAATTGGGGTCCACGCTTACCTCCCTATCCGGTTCACCAGACAACACTGCGCTACCAGTTAGAGTTGAGGTCCGCGCTTCCCTTCCTGTCCGTTTCTCCAGACACCTCTGCTCCACCATAAGAATTGAGGTCCACGCTTCCCTTCATATCGGGTTCCCCAAACACCTCTGCTCTTCCATTAGAATTGAGGTCCACGCATTCTTCCTATCCGGTTATCTAGACACTTCTGCTCTACCATAAGAATTGAGGTCCACGCTTCCCTTCCCATCCTGTTCTCCACACACCTCTACTCTACAATTAGAATTTGAGGTCCACGCTTCCCTTCCCATCCGGTTATACAGACACTTCTGCTCTTTAATAAAAATTGAGAGCCACGCTTCCCTTCCTTTCCGGTTCTCGTGATACTTCTGCTCTACCATTAAAATTGAGGTCCACGCTTCCCTTCCTATCCGTTTCACCAGATACCTTGGATCTACCATTATAATTGAGGTCCACGCATCCCCTCTTATCTAGTTCTCCAGACACCTCTGCTTTACCACTAGAATTGAGGGCCACGTTTCCCGTCATATCCGGTGCTCCAGACAACTCAGCTCTACCATTAGAATTGAAGTCCATGCATACTTCCATATCCGGTTCTCCAAGCACCTCTGCTCTACCATTAGGATTGAGCTCCACGCTTCCCGCCTATCCGGTTCTCCAAACTCCTCTGCTTTACCATTTGAATTGAGGTCCACGCTTCCGTCCCTATCCGTTTCTCCAGATACCTCTCATCTACCATTAGAATTGAGGTCCACGCTTCCCTTCCTATCCGGTTCTCTAGACACCTCTGCTCAACCATTAGAATTGAGGTCCACGCTTCCCTTTCTATCCGGTTCTACAGACACCTCTGCTATACCATTAGAATTGAGACACCTGTGCTCTACTATTATTGTTGAGGTAAATGCTTCCCTTCCTAACCGGTTCTCCAGACACCTCTTCTCTACCATTATAATTGAAGTCCACGCTTCCCTTCCTATCCGGTTCTCCAGAAACCTCTGCATTTCTTTTAGAATGCAGGTCCACGCTTCGCTTCCTATCCGGTTCTCCAGACACCTCTGCTCTACCATTATAATTGAGGTCCACGCTTACCTTCCAAATCCGGTTTCCTAGACACCTCTGCTCTACTAATAGAATTGAGGTCCACGTTTTCCTTTTTATCTGGTAATCCAGACACCTCTGCTCCACCATTAGAATAGAGGACCACGCTTTCCTCCCTATCCGGTTATCCAGACACCTCTGCTCTACAGTTGGAATTGAGGTCCACGATAGCCTTCCTATCCGGTTGTCCAGACACCTCTGCTCTATCATCGTAATTGAGGTCCACGCTTCCATCCCTATCCGGTTCACCAGACAACACTTCGTTACCGTTAGTGTTGAGGTCCGCGTTTCCCTTCCTGTCCGGTTCTCCAGACACCTCTGCTCTACCATTGGAATTGAGGTCCACGCGTCCCTTCCTATCCGGTTATCTAGACACTTCTGCTCTACCATTAGAATTGAAATCCATGCTTCCTTTCCTATCCGGTTCTCTACACTAATCTGCTCTACAATTAGAATTGAGTTTCACGCTTCCCTTCCTATCCGGTTATACAGACACTTCTGCTCTTTAATAAAAATTGAGGGCCACGCTTCCCTTCCTTCCCGGTTCTCGAGATACTTCTGCTCTACCATTAAAATTGAGGTCCACGCGTCCCTTCTTATCTGTTTCTCCCGACACATATGCTCTACCATCAGAATTGAGGTCCACGTTTCCCGTCACATCCGGTGCTCCAGACACCTCTGCTCTACCATTAGAATTGAGGTCCACGCTTCCCTTCCTATCCGGTTCTCCAAGCACCTCTGCTTTATCATCAGAATTGAGGTCCACGCGTTCCTCCTATTTGGTTCTCCAGACACCTCTGCTTTACCATTAGAAATGAGGTCCACGCTTCCCTTCCTATCCGGTTCTCTAGACTCCTCTGCTCTTGCATTAGAATATAGGTCCACGCGTCCCTTCCTATTCGGTTATCTAGACACTTATGCTCTACCATCAGAATTGAGGTCCACGCTTCCCTTTCAATCCCGTTCTCCAGACACATCTGCTCTACCATTAAAATTGAGGCCCACGCTTCCCTTCCTATCCGGTTCTCCGGACACCTCTGCTCAACAATTGGAATTGAGATCCACGCTTCCTTCCTATCCGGTTCTCTATACACTTCTGCTCTACCATTAAAATTGACGTCCACGCTTCCCTCCCTATCCAGTTTTTCAGGCACCTCAGCTCTACCGTTAGGATTGAGCTCCACGCTTCCCGCCTATCCGGTTCTCCAAACTCCTCTGCTTTACCATTTGAATTGAGGTCCACGCTTCCGTCCCTATCCGTTTCTTCAGATACCTCTCATCTACCATTAGAATTGAGGTCCACGCTTCCCTTCCTATCCGGTTCGCTAGACACCTCTGCTCAACCATTAGAATTGAGGTCCACGCTTCCCTTTCTATCCGGTTCTACAGACACCTCTGCTATACCATTAGAATTGAGGTCCATGCTTCCCTTCCTATCCGGTTCTTCAGACAACTCTGATCTACCATTAGAATGGAGGTCCACGCATTCCCTTCCTGTCTGGTTCCCTAGACACCTCTGCTATACCATTAGAATTGGGGTCCACGCGTTCTTTCTTATCTGTTTTTTTCCGACATCTCTGCTCTACCATTAGAATTGAGGTCCACGATTCAGTTCCTGTCTGGTTCTCTAGACACCTCTGCTCTACCATTAGAATTGAGGTCCACGCTTTCCTTCATATCCGGTTCTATAGACAACTCTGCTCTACCGTTAAAGTTGACTTCCACGCTTCCCTGCCAATCCGGTTCTCCAGGCACCTCTGCTCTACCATTAGAATTGAGGTCAACGCTTCCCTTAATATCCCGTTCTCTAGACACCTCTGTCTACTAGTAGAATTGAGGTCTACGCTTCTCTTCTTATCCGGTCCTCCAGAAACCTCTGCTCTACCATTAGAATTGAGGTCCACGCTTCCCTTCCTATACGGTTCTCCAGACACCTCTGCTCTACCATTAGAATTGTAATCCACTCTTCCCCTTCCATCCGGTTCTCTAGACACCTTTGCTCCACCATTAGAATTGAGGTCTACGCTTCCATTCATATCCGGTTCTCCAGACCCCTCTGCTCTACCATCAGAATTGAGATCCACGCTTCCCTTCCTAATCCGGTTCTCTAGACACCTCTGATCTTTTATTAGAATTGGATCCACGTTTCCCGTCTTATCCGGTAATCCAGGCACCTCTGCTCCACATTTAGAATTGAGATCCACGATTTCATTCCTATCCGGTTTTCCAGACACCTCTGCTCTACCATCGTAATTGAGGTCCACGCTTCCCTTCCTATCCGGTTCACCAGACAACACTGCGCTACCGTTAGAGTTGAAGTCCGCGCTTCCCTTCCTGTCCGGTTCTCCAGACACCTCTGCTCCACCATAAGAACTGAGGTCCACGCTTCCCTTCCTATCCGGTTCTCCAAACACCTCTGCTCTTCCATTAAAATTGAGGTCCACGCTTTCCTTCCTATCCCGTTCTCCAGACACATCTGCTCTACCATTAAAATTGAGGTCCACGCTTTCCTTCTTATCCGGTTCTCCTGACACCTCTGCTCAACAATTGGAATTGAGATCCACGCTTCCTTCCTATCCGGTTCTCTATACCCTTCTCCTCTACCATTAGAATTGACGTCCACCCTCCCCTCCCTATCCGGTTTTCCAGGCACCTCAGCTCTACCATTAGGATCGAGCTCCACGCTTCCGTCCTATAAGGTTCTCCAAACACCTCTGCTTTACCATTTGAATTGAGGTCCACGCTTCCGTCCCTATCCGTTTCTCTAGAACCCTCTGCTCAACCATTAGAATTGAGGTCCACGCTTCTCTTTCTATCCGGTTCTCCAGACACCTCTGCTCTACCATTAGAATTGATGTCCACGCTTCCCTTCTTATCCGGTTCTCCAGACACCTCTGCTATACCATTAGAATTGGGGTCCACGCGTTCTTTCCTATCCGTTTTTTCCGACGCCTCTGCTTTACCATTAGAATTGAGGTCCACGCTTTAGTTCCTGTGTGGTTCTCTAGACACCTCTGCTCTACCATTAGAATTGAGGTCCACGCTTTCCTTCATATCCGGTTCTACAGACCCCTCTGATCAACCGTTAGAATGCAGGTCCACGCTTCGCTTCCTATCAGATTCTCCAGACACCTCTGCTCTACCATCGTAATTGAGGTCCACGCTTCCCTTCCAAATCCGGTTTTCGAGACACCTCTGCTCTACTAATAGAATTGACGTCTACGTTTCCTTCTTATCCGGTAATCCAGACACCTCTGCTCCACCATTACAGTAGAATTGAGGTCCACGCTTCCCTCCCTATCCGGTTATCCAGACACCTCTGCTCTACAGTTGGAATTGAGGTCCACGATAGCCTTCCTATCCGGTTGTTCAGACACCTCTGCTCTAGCATCGTAATTGAGGTCCACGCGTCCCTTCTTATCTGGTTCCCCCGACACCTCTGCTCTACCATTAGAATTGAGGTCCACGTTTCCCGTCATATCCGGTGCTCCAGACACCTCTGCTCTACCATTAGAATTGAGGTCCACGTTTGCCTTCCTATCCGGTTCTCCAAGCACTTCTGCTCTATCATTAGAATTGAGGTCCACGCGTTCCTCCTATTTGGTTTTCCAGACACCTTTGCTTTACCATTAGAAATGAGGTCCACGCTTTCCTTCCAATCCGGTTCTCCGGACACCTCTGCTCAACAATTGGAATTGGGATCCATGCTTCCTTCCTATCCGGTTCTCTATGCACTTCTCCTCTACCATTAGAATTGACGTCCACGCTTCCCAATCTATCCGGTTTTCCAGGCACCTCAGCCCTACCATTAGGATTGAGCTCCACACTTCCTTTATATCCGGTTCTCCAAAAACCTCTGCTTTACCATTTGAATTGAGGTCCACGCTTTCGTCCCTATCCGTTTCTCCAGATACCTCTGATCCACCATTAGAATTGAGGTCCACGCTTCCCTTCCTATCCGGTTCTCTGGACACCTCTGCTCAACCATTAGAATTGAGGTCCACGCGTCCCTTCCTATCTAGTTCTCTAGACACCTCTGCTCTACCAGTATAATTAAGGTTCACACTTCCCTTTCTATCCGGTTCTTCAGCCACCTCTGCTTTATCATTAAAAATGAGGTCCACGCTTACCTTCCTATCCGTTTATACAGAGACCTCTGTCTTACATTAGAAATGAGGTCCTCGCTTCCCTTCCCATCCGGTTCTCCAGACACCTCTGCTCTCCCATTAGAATTGAGGTCCACGCTTCCCTACCTATCCGGTTCTCCAAACACCTCTGCTCTATCATTAGAAATGAGGTCCACGCTTCCCTTCCTATCCGGTTCTCCAGACACCTCTGCTCTACCATTATAATCGAGTTCCACACTTCATTTCCTATCCGGTTCACCAGACACCTCTGTTCTACCGTTAGAGTTGAGGCCCACGCTTCTTTTCTTATCTGGTTCTCCAGACACCTCTGCTCTACCATTAGAATTGAGGTCCTCGCTTCTCTCCCTTTTCGGTTCTCCAGACACCTCTGCTCTACCATTAGAATTGAGGTCCACGCTTCCCTTCCTATCCGGTTCTCCAGACACCTCTGCTCTACAATTAAAATTGAGATTCACGTTTCCGGTCATAACTGGTTATCCAGAAAACCTGTGCTCTACCATTGGAACTGAGGTCCATGCTTCCCTTCCTATCCTAAAAAAACACATCTGCTCTACCATTTGAATTGAGGTCCACGTTCCCCTTCCTATCAGGTTCTCCAGACATCTCTGCTCTACCAAGAATTGAGGTTCACGCGTCCCTTATTATCTGGTTCTCCAGACACCTCTGCTCTACAATTAGAATTGAGGTCCTTACTTCCTTTCCTATCCGGTTCTTCAGACGCCAATGCTCTACCATTAGATTTGAGGTTCACGCTTTCCTTCCAATCCGGTTCTCCAAACACCTCTGGTCTACCATCAGAATTGAGGTTCACGCTTCCTTTCTTATCCTGTTTCCCAGACACCTCTGCTCTACCATTAGAAACGAGGTCCACGCTTCCATTCCTATCCGGTTCTCCAGACACCTTTGCTCTACCATTAGAATTGATGTCCACGTTCGTCTTCCTATCCGGTTCTCCAGACAACTCTGCTGTACAATTGGAATTGAAGTCCACGCTTCCCTTCCTATCCGGTTCTTCGGACACCTCTGCTCTGTCATTAGAACTGAGGTCCTCACTTCCCCTTCTATCCTGTTCTCCAGATGGCTGTAGGGATTCTACTTGATTATGCACGTCGCTGATCCTCTCTGGACTCGAAACAAAGATCAGGCTCCTCTGAGACCCTTCGGTGTGTGAATGACCTGTCGCAAAATTGAGCCTTTTGAGGGAATCTGAGAAAAAGGTTCATGTTAATATTCAATTTCAAAACATATGCCAGAGAGATGATAGTCGGAACAGACAAGTTTGAGATAACGACATTGTCTGAATATTATTTTTAGAAAGAAAAGGCTAAGCTCATCAATCCTCCCCTCGTAACTGTGGTATTTTGGTGAACAATAATACGATAAAAGGAAAAGATCCCGCAAGGATTTTTCGCAGTAACGTTACAAACTTGCCGTTCACCAAGTATCCATATTTAGTGAAGGTAAGATCTCCATTGTAAGGATAGTAGCTTATATAACCGCATGACGCGGATTTTGTCCGGTCTACGGGAATTTGCACATAACATTTCACCGGGGTAGCGCGCGGTGCATGCAACCTTGACTCACCGAGCGTACGGGGTTCGCGCAGAAACGGGGGGTGGGTGGCGTAGGGTAACGGAACTGGTTTGTTGCCCGAGTCAGCTAACGGACGGGGGAGGGGGGGGGAGACCGGAAGGGGGGACGGATGGGGGACAGCGGGATGAAATCAGGCTTACGACCTTGATTGGTAGTTTTTATATTTAAAACATTTTAATTTATAGTATATTTATGAACTTTATTGTATTTATATATACGTTTTTTCTTCTTTAGATGGTTGTAGTGGAGTATAATTGGTCACTAACTGTTGCTCGTTATATATATTTATTCGGTTCTGTTAGGATTAGTTCTATTCTAAATTTCTATTGGGGCGGGGCGTAGTGATCCCCAAGGCAAAAGATGGATGCGCTCGTGGAAGATTATGTGAGTTTCCTCCTACCTATCCCTTGTCTTATAAATTTGTTTCCGTGTCATGTTTGCTACGTTGTGAGTGTATATATCGTTATATATTTATGTATGGATTATAATTCTATATTTTTATGTGAACATATACGTGTGTTTTCTTATCTAGTTGTGGTATAATTGACTAAAATTGATGCTTGATTGGTGGGTTCGTTGCGATGGGGGCTTGGGATATGTTTGTCTGTTCTGTTCATTTATCACTATATATTCTTTTATAGGATTAGTGTGGTAGGTTTGTCTTATAACTCAATTTGCAGCCTTAGTGTGCGAACGGCCCTGTTTGTACCAGCATGAAGGTAAGATTGCAGGCAAGGTTCTGTGTTTCCCATCTATTTATTTCATATGTACATATTATCTATAGGGATAGTATGGATTATTAGTATGATTCTTGGCGAGATGAAGTATGTATTGTGGGATGATGCAGCACCTACGGTCGAGAATCTACCTACCCCATTTGCATTATCCAGTTTTGAAACATTTATGTCAGTGTTCCTTTGATGCGTTTTTCCAACAGCGAAAATACCTGAACGATATGAATTTACTGTAGGTTAAAATATTATGTTATATATACTTAGTAATGATCGATTCATTAATGTTGAATTTGCGCAGTTTTCGGAATTTCGATCAGCTAACTCAAACAGTTTTAGGCATTTCAGGGTATTTTAGGCTTGCAGCTTCCACATTATTTCAGGCATTAGGGGGTCGGTTGTTGCATCATTGTGGGACTTGTATATGCATATATGACACATCTGTTACGATTTAGCCGTAGTTACTTTAGTTAAAGAGGTGTTAATTTATCCCTTTTTCGGACAATTTGTGGTTAATTTCATACGATTTTTGTATGTACTATACCGTATTTACTATAGGTTTCAGTTACGTAGCCTGCATGTCTCGGTATCTTATACACATTTCTTGTTTGTTTGGTTAAATGATAATTCATTCTCATTCATCACGTTTTTAATGTATGTTTTGGGTATGGTAGAGAATTTTATCTTCTTGCTCTGTTTTATCTCGTGAGATTCAGTATAAGTCTTCCAGCTTTGTAGGTTCTCTGTTGAATTTCTATCTTCAATGCAATTTGTTTATTATTTATACAATATCAGAACATATTACACATGTATCTACATTATAGAGCATTATTTCAGGTCTAATTTAGGTACATAATGTTCATTTTAGTGTTTTATATCTCTTCTGTCATCCTAATGCAATTTTGACGTAGTTAGTATAGATATAGAACAGACGATTTGTTACAAGCTTCGTCTTGCTGTTAGGGTATTGTATATTTATTGTACGATTATTCTTCAATATTTAGGATGAGTTAGAGAGTCCCCTAGGCTAAAGCTCATTCTCTTTATGCTTGTTTGTGTAAATGGACAGATTTATTCGGATGGATACCATAATGTAGTTGATTTTTTTATGTGAATTATAGCAGAGTAGTAAACCTTATTAGCTATTTATATATTTATTGTTGATGTTATGTTTTTTTCCACGAGAATTATAGGAATGTATGTTTAAGAGGTGTAAGTCCGTACTGCATCTCTGTGGAATTTTTGTCATTGATCCCTAGCAAATGTGCAGTTTAACGTTTAGATGATAATTTACTGGATCGATTGGTCCTAGTGTAGCGGTGATTTATACGCTTTGGTTGTCATTTTGGAGTTCATCTATGTTCAACGTGAATTATGTACGTTCTTGTAGACGTCGATCTTGAGTTTCATGGTTTGTTAGTGAGGTTATGCGACAAGCTACACACCGTTGTAGTGTTTTACTTAAGTCATCAGTAATCAGAACCCAAGCTTTTTATGGCCACACATACTCTGAGTCTCATTCTTGACCACTGTACATGTGTCTAGATTTTGATTATGTCCAGGATGTATCTTTGTTCAAGGCTGTTCAGAGACGATGGGTTAACAGATGCAAGGTACGTCTGTGGCATCGTATCATGACTGTGTGATACCTCTAAATTTGTTATATATCAGAGGTAGATTGCTGAGAAGTGACCTAGTAAAGAATTATAAAGTTCATTTTTATGACACAGTAGGCTTGGATTTGTACTCCCAGAGGCATAACATCAGTTAGGTCTGGGAATTTATTATAGATTTGAATGGTATGATAGTATAAAATAACATTTTCTCATTAACTCAGTGTAAATGTCAGTTATTTTCGGTATGACTGTTATGTTTATATACGATCTTAGTCATGAACCAGATCACGTCGGATATTGGAGTAGGGTTCATCATCTGGGTGCGGTAGGATACACCGTATATAAAAGTTACTCGTTGCTGCTTCGGGTAGTGTAGGAAATCTTATTTAGCTATTTTTTAGATGTTGGTGTACATTTTGATTTGATATCATAGGAATATATCTGTATTCGATATAAATTTACCTATTTTCATGGGATGTTGGATATAAAATACGCTTTTTTGGATGTAATGCTTCAAAAATTTGGTGTGTTCCCCCTCTCGACATTAGATTTGGGTCCGGTTCCATATTACCTTGGAGAATATTCTACCGGATTTGTGTTGAGTGTTAGCGTTAGAAGCCTTCAATAATTGAATGTACATCTCAATTATGTTATCCAATCGCAGGTCTTTGCTAGATGCTTATTCCCGCAAGTCCAACTTTTATAAATGTTTGTATTCGTTTGCAGTTTAGACACTCAGAAGCTTTTTATTGATTCAGGCTTTTGTTATGAGACTGCGTTCCCATTCTGAATACCTGACTTTTTCGACCATTCACCAGATCCACTTAAACATTTTCACTGAAGAACTGTAATGATGGTCACAATCCTAACTCAATCTAACCTAAAATTACCAAGGATTGTATATTTTTCCCCGTTTCATACTTATAAAGTTTTTTTTCTCTCCATTGATTTAACCTTCATCCTTATCAAATCTATCCACTTGACCCTGTAGTTATACCAATCTTCAGCAGATTGTGTGCCTACATATATATTTATATTTTTTCACTTCGCTTGTTACAAGTCCAGTAATATCGACCAGTCTCGAGTAATGTTAGGTCATCGCTCGTTTGTGGACTTTCGTGTTCAAAACGTTTATGTAAGTTTACCCCCATACGTTAGTGAGTGTTACGAATGTTAAAGCGTTAGCAAGATTTATGTACGGTTTTTACTGTTGGAATATGTTTTTTTTGTAGTGTTGAATGTGCTGCTCCTACCATTTTTGTCTATTATATCAAATATTGAATAAATCCACTCAAACAATTTTTCATACAGATCTGCATTGTAATGTCCGCAATCTACAAGATCTAGGATAGAAATCATGTCTAAGGTACATAATTAGAGAAATATATATCAGTGTACGATAACATATGTAGATCAAATATCGATGAATGCAAAAAGGGTTACCATACAATGACGAATACATTATTACCTTGGCAACCTAACCTATTCTATCCAATAGTTATGTAGTTTCATCCAAGTTTGAGGCTTATGTATGATATTGATAGGTATGAATCTCTCCACTAGGGCTGTATATCTATCATATCAAAAGCAGTTGAATACATTTCTCCAATTTAATCCACCAAAAACCTTCTGCAGATGTTTAGACTCCAGAATTGTTATCGATATCTCTGTTATATGATTGGATGAGACTCAACAGGTAGGTTCCACAAGAACAAATTCACTTTATTTGTTACATTTTTAATGTGGGTCAGTTGTACGCGATATTAGGTTCAAAGACCTAGTCATCCTAACCAACTTAACCAATAATTATATAGTTTCATTCAACTTTGATAGTTATGTATGGTATTCAGACATTGATTTCGAGATTTTTCATGCATTTTATCACGGTTTGATTCCACCATATACAGGCATATGCCGGCATATGCCGACATATGCCGGTATAATGTAGCTATGTTCACGGTTTTGTCCCGCCATATGCCGGCATATGCTGGCATAATGTAAGCGTATTCACGGTCGATGTCGGTATAATGTCGACATTTACACACATTTTGCATAAGGGTTACCATGCTCTGCCGGATGCATTAATACCTTCCCAACCTACCATATCTTTTTTCCGTCGATTTTTTCATGCAGTCAAATGATTTTTCATTGTTTTGGGATTAATACCTAACGATTATCTCCACATTTTGATCTAGCCTATTCACACCCAACAAAACCTAACATAACCCAACTTTATGTATGGTGTTCAGTCATTGCTATATACATATGAAGCCCTCCAAACGACTCTAAATAATACTTTAACATATATGCTATTTATTTTGTTGTCACTCTCATTCCATATAAGTAAGCAGAGAGGACCCATTTTCAATCTTAGATGTTTCTAATATTACGGGTAATTCATATTGTTTTTGATTTTGATGCAATTTTACGTCACTTTAACATATTATTCACATCCATCATAACCTGACCTGACCTTACGTACGGTATTCAGTCATTGATATATGCATATGAACCCCTCCATACAACTCTGAATATCACTCTAACATACATGTTATTTATTTCGTTGTTACTCTCGAGTCATATATGTGACCAGAGAATCCCCCATTTTCAAACTTGGATAGATTGAATGCTACAAGTATTTCAAATTTGTATGCTTTTTCATACAAACGGACACAATGTCTCACACCATGTTTTTTCTTAATTTACTTCAATATCTCCGCTCAACTCTACAACCTTTGACAACATGCATCTCTGAATTTTCATTTATTCTCTTGCCTTTATTTTTATTTTCCTCTACGATGACTTCGTTTCAAGATCTGATCGGACGCTGGTTTATATCATCCCATTCTGTAACACATCTAGATCGTTTACCTCGAGCTAGGTTTTCTGGCATCATTTCAACCCTTGGAACAAATTTTTTCTACTGATTCCGAAGATTCGATGTTACCTCCGACTCTCACGATGTTCACAATTCATTACATAACCTTCGAGTTTAGGATAATATAATCATTTCATTGAGAACATACATAGTTTTTATCAGTATTCATTAGCATTATTTACAGACCTTGCTGCCATCATCAATATCATATACCTGGTTTTTGATATTTAGACAGCATTGTTCGTTATCCAACAGTACTTTTCATCACTATATTTCAGTTTACTCTCAAAATCGATCTTATACTTCATCATATCTTTGATGCGGATGCCGAAGGCTATTCCTTTCCCGTGTGTCAATAAATGTATTACTTCTTCTTCTTGAACTTAATTATTCGAATCTTTTCCAATTCAAAGTCATTCTGAGATTCATCATTGAGAAATTTTGCACGCGTTCCAGTTTCTCTTTTGTTTCTAGGTATAATCTGTTGTCCACTACCTCAGCTGTATTACAATCATGATGAAGATTTTAACCTTGGATCATATAAATTTTCGAGATTTGCTTCTCCTGTCCCTCCCCCTTCCCCCCCTCCTAAACTTACTTACATACGAAGGCAACACGTCCACATTAGTTTCCCAAAGCAGACTTCCTTTTTCCTGCATACATTTATGAATGATATATCCCACTCGTTTGATTCTTGTTTGTCCATTCTGAGATACAGTACTGGAAAAATTATTATGGATTTTTGAGATTTTCGGTATTTTTACATAAAAAGGTGAAATAAACACAATTTATGTATTGATATATGATTTATTTCATATTATTCATGCAGAACGAGTATTTCAGTAGTCTGTTTGCCCTCCTTTAGC
>SDVV010001588.1:0-25239 GCA_016164225.1 Gammarus roeselii
TATATATATGAAAAAATTTGCATGACACGTATAGGTGCGATGACGTACACCCATGATGACGGTAGCATGGATGCTGTTTAGGAGCTGTTCCTCCACACCATGATGACTGTAGCATGGTGTTGTTTAGGAGCTGTTCCTACACACCATGATGACGGTAGCATAGATGCTGTTTAGGAGCTGTTTCTACACACCATGATAATGGTAGCGTGGATGCTGTTTAGGAGCTGTTCCTACAAACCATGATGGCGGTAGCATAGATGCTGTTTAGGAGCTGTTCCTACACAATATGATGACGGTAGCATGGATGCTGTTTAGGAACTGTTCCTACACACCATGATAATGGTAGCATGGATGCTGTTTAGGAGCTGTTCCTACACACCATGATGACGGTGGCATAGATGCTGTTGAGGAGCTGTTCCTACACACCATGATGACGGTGGCATAGATGCTGTTGAGGAGCTGTTCCTTCACACCATGATGACGGTGGCATAGATGCTGTTGAGGAGCTGTTCCTACACACCATGATGACGGTAGCGAGAATGGAGAACATTTGCTAGCCCAATTACCTGCCATCGCATTGAGGTTCAATGAGAAGTACTGTAAATTATATACAGTAGTTTTCGGCTCATTCGTAACCACGTCCAGGGGGGGGGATGACGACTCTAGAACTTTTTGCCACCAAGTGAAGGTAATTGCGGTAGACTGATACCAATTGGTTGCGTCAATCAGGTCAAAGACAGGAAACGGCTCCAATCATGCTCAAAAGTGTAATGACAAAAGAAAATAACTACAACAAAAATGCTAAACGAAATGAACCCCCTTGACCTGATGTGACCACCTGGCTGTTGCATAGACGCATTGGCTATGCAACCGCCTGCCTTTAAAAACATACAATACGGTAAGTGTATTTGAATATTTTCAACCATTTTCAACGTATGAATCTTGAGTGGGTGGGGGAGGAGCTTAGAGGAGCTAACGTCTAACTCCAACAAAGATGACTTCCATACTCTAATCTAATCATGGGTGGATGTTGGACTAATCTATTGGCAAATATTTTGACTGTGTATATTCATCAGGAAACTCCACACTGGAATCACTATAATTGTTTACAAAAGGTGTAACATCGACGTCCAATCACCATTGTACGTACGCGGTCACATTGTAGGCACCCTAATGACCGCACACAAACATTTGCTTCCACACTATTACATTTAAACGTGAGCTACTTCCTGTCTTCGGCCAATCTGATAGACAATTGCTTGATGAGTAGAAAACAGTTCTCATTACAAAAGGAAACGACATGTTCTACGATTTGATAATAGATTTTTAATATTTTAGATGCTTCACTCGTGCACGACGGAGGTGGGGACGCTTCACTCGTGCACGACGGAGGTGGGGACGCTTCACTCGAGCACGACGGAGGTGGGGATGCTTCACTCGTGCACGACGGAGGTGGGGATGCTTCACTCGTGCACGACGGAGGTGGGGACGCTTCACTCGTGCACGACGGAGGTGGGGACGCTTCACTCGTGCACGACGGAGGTTTGGACGCTTCACTTGTGCACGACGGAGGTAAAGGATGCTTCACTCGTGCACGACGGAGGTGGGGATGCTTCACTCGTGCACGACGGAGGTGGGGACGCTTCACTCGTGCACGACGGAGGTGGGGATGCTTCACTCGTGCACGACGGAAGTTGGGTACTCTTCATTCGTGCATGACGGAGGTGGGGATGCTTCACTCGTGCACGACGGAGGTAGGGATGCTTCCCTCGTGCACGACGGAGGTGGGGACGCTTCACTCGTGCACGACGGAGGTGGGGACTTCGTAAGTCCAACAGAGTGAGCTGCACTAACTTACTGCAAGGCAAAGAATTGGCACAGATAACCAATGAGGTAATACATGACGAAATTCCGTCAAAAAATTATCTGTCTGTTAAGTTCCTTCTAAGGACCAGAGGCGTATCTATAAGGGCAGGAAAATAAAAAATAACCGTGACTCTTGAAGTCATTTATCAGAACATATTGATCGTCCCATAGTTTTGGATGGGAACCAAATACCCCCCACCCTCTACTCACAAAATGTAAGATAGGGCTTTGTTCCCAAGTTAATAAAACAATACGTTACAGGTTCATTCTTCTCTTTTTCTTCGACAACGAGTCACCTCAAGCTCTAGTAACCACTAACGTAATGTAAAGCATTGGGTCGCAGTTCGCGTATCATCGCACTGATTCGTTATTAAATGCGTAGGCCCAAATTAAACGCACCTAAACGAACAGGAATGCTTGTTTCGTGCACTACAGTTGCGAAATTAGGTTCGTTAATGGTTGGTCTGATGGAGGAACATACTATACATTTTCAACAACTAATTTTATTTGAAATTAATGTCACTGAGTTTTATTATAATACCAACGTTTAAATAAACTACTAACAGATTTCAATTTCAGGATTTCGAAAATAAAAATAAATGTTTTGAGACATGATTAATTACCTCACATTTCTGGGAACAAAACCTGTGTTGGGGCGACCGAATCTGCTACAGGGTGCAATTTACTGATATGCGATGAGAAACAAAAACAGGTGTGCCCCTAAGCCTACCTGTGTTCTGATTTGAGGGGCCTAACCGAAACTTCCGTCCGCTAATGGCATACGGGTAAGATTTTACAATGGTTTGCTTCTGGATTGACTAATTTAATACAGTCCACAAACAAATGATTCGAAAATAGCCTTGTTTTGTTTGCCACAAAAAAAACTATACTATAGAATACAATCAGCACTGACCAACTTTGAAGGCAGCCCGCATTCAGACCGGAGATCTTCCAAGCCAGCCGTGTTTCGATCCCCGGTAGGTCGGTCTGCTGTACACAAGCCACGGCTTGTCGAAAGCCCTTCTTTAATATTCCCACAACTAGTGCCAACCATAAACCAACCCCAAAGACCTCCTCAGAACACTCACAGCAGATTTCTTCAATCAGCTCATGCCTGAGAAGCGGAGAATATCCAAGGGTAATCCCAGAGCCTCACAGCTGATCAAGTATATGGAAGGAGCAGCAGTACACTGGTTGACTGCAGCCAACGCGCAATAGCTCACACACCCTCTCAGATCGGCCGCTGCCGATAAACTGAGCCCAGTCAAATTCAAGGAGTCGAGTTGCGCACTCAAGCAGCAAGAAACACGTTCCACCAAAACGTCACACACGCCCAGAACGCACGTGCGCATGCACGCACTCCGTGACGCCAAATGGGGTGCAATGTCACGTTACAGGTGCGCCGTTGGGGTTCCAACGAGATGAGCCAAATCCACTGATAAAGTCAGAAAAGGTAATAGTCTCCATCGCCGGCTTGAAAATAGGGGTCAATGCGAGATAAACCAAATCCACTGGCGTAGACAGAAAAGGGTGATAGTCTCCATCGCCTGCTCGCAAATAGGGGTCAATACGAGATAAACCAAATCCACTGGCGACAGAAAGGGGTGATATTCTCCATCGCTGGCTCGAAAATAGGAGTCAATACGAGATTAACCAAATCCACTGGCGACAGGAAAGGGTGATAGTCTCCATCAATATAGGTATAATTATTCGATTTATATCATCGCTCTTGCTCATAGTAACACATCCGGAATACTTAGGCTCAGGACTCCCGACGTAAGGAAATTGTTGGCTACTTCAGAGACCTAATTGGTGTATAATATGTAGTGGAACGCATAAATTATGGTCATTATTCTACTACTTTATTGGAACTAATGCCAATTCATGAGCTTAGCCTTGGGGAGATGGCACATGGAAAGTTTCCCGCCCTTCCTTAGCAGACCTAGGCTGCTGGACCAGTTCTACCCCTACCACTTGGAGTATTTCCTAGTTACGCCCCAATGCCGAATTTACATCGGATAAAAGAAACAATAATTCTCCGGATGACTAACCACAAGATAACTATTTTGATACCACATTCTCCTCCCAAAATTGCCCTACCTGTATCTCTGGCAGTGACTGTTGGCAGAGGCGCCCATATTGTCTAGGTACTATTATTTTCTCCTCTTAAAACGGTCTTCGACCAAACAGTTACACCAGTATCTCTGGCAGTGACTGTTGGCAGAGGCGCCTTTATGGCAAAGTTATTATTGTTTACTCCTGTTTCAAGTCGATTACTGGACTAAGGGACTTCTTTACAGGTAATCGAGCGGTAGCCTTCGTAAGGAGCGTTCCATCAGGGCACAACGTTCATCAATTTTGAAAAACTCAGACGGCGAATATGTTAAGACACGTGCCTAACTGTATAGCACACAAAATATATTTTTTTCATGAGAGAGACACAACCCGAATGGGGAGGAGATCCTTAACAGATGTGCGCTCAAGCAAGGTGACGCGGTTGTTCAACAACAACTTGATAGGTTAAAGGGGGAAAGGGTATGAAACAAAGCGTAGACTCTCCCAAGTGCGCCACTGCTCCAATGAGCAAAACGCACACTCTTACAACGATGCAGCGAAGGTTTCGATTCTTGAAACTTGTGATTGGATGGGAGTTGAACAAATGCGTTTAGTAACTGGCCGTACCTGATGCTGTTTACTGTGACAAATTGAAAGATTAGCCGAATTTAGAAGACATTTGTTTGATGTTTGGATGTAAAACAAGGATCTTATAGGGCTTTCCACGTCAGATCAACCAAGCACATCCCAGCACCACCTCCGATAGTCTTAAAATTTGACACACTTACGACGTGTGCACACAGTAACTTTTTTGATGAGTCAGAACAGGTGGGATCAAGATTAATAATAGCAGGGATTAAGATACTGGCAAGCGTAATGATCGATTGTTCCTGCGTCGCCGTTCGTAGCAAAATCCTAATTCGAATGGACTATTTTGCCGCCTGTTTTCAGCACAAATGATAGTTTAGATTAGATTGAAGGGGTTCTTCTCTACCGGGGCCTTGACGGAAGCATTCGTGATCTCCTCCGTAGGATGTGCTTAGCTACGACACAAAACGACGAAAGGATCAGACTGGTCAGATCTCAGGATCAAGACCCAGAAGTGGAAAGTTTTGTATTTTTCGAGATTCCTCCCGCGAGTAGCCTTGATCTCTCCGATGAGGGATCTTGATCTTGCATTGGAGTATCCAAGGTACCCACGCTGGGGCGGCTTTCATAGATCTCGACGGAAAATTTTGAATCGTATTTTGCCGTAATTCTAAAGGTTAATGTAAAAAACGTGCCATTGCGATCTTGAGTAAATTGACATTTTAGAAAAAGTGTCCGAGTTCAACATAGAAAAGAAAGGAATAAAATAAAATAAATTATTCATACATGAGCAGTAAGGTATTCTGTTTACCTTAAAACTATACATAAATGTAAATAAATATGAAGTACTTGTAATGAACAAAATGAACATCAAATTCCGAAGATCCAAATCAAGTTTATCACAACGTGTTATTGAGCAAAAAGGAACCGTGTATAAACGGCAGCGAGTATATAGATGACAAAACATCTGTATTCGTAAATACACAGTGAGGTAATGTTTTCAAATTCTAACTTTGTACTTAAATATATACAAGATCAAAAATACGTACAATTATATGACAAGACTATCGAATAGTTTTAGTAATCTTTATAGGGTATATTACAACATTTAACGAAAAAAATGGGACGAAAATGGAAGAGTCTGTGTACGGTAATGAGCATCTTATTTCCATAGCTGATCATGGGCGCACAACGAGTGAATTACTTTGTATTCATTCACAAAAACGAACGGTGTTCTTTACAGCACAATAATCCTAAAATATATATATATATATATATTCAATGAATCTAGCAATAGGTATGATGATCAGGCAGGCTCATCAGATTAGATTGAGTGACCTTGTAGTTTATTACAACGTGTATTTCTATGGAACAAATGAGTACGTTCGTGTGTCACAATTCATTAATACACATTTAAATTCAAGGTACAGCTTTGTCGAATAATGTATTATATGATAAACATTAAATCCGGGTGCAACGCTATCGAGTAGGACCTGCTAGTTCAATGCAACAAACGAACACGTTCAAGTTCTCGCAACAGCTGGGGACATCTTGGAGACAAATTTTTTTGTTTGTGTTTTTCATACTTTTGTACATTTGGTTCGGATGTATCTACATCTTGTCATCTAATATAAGGAAAGGTCCATTCATTCAGAAAACGACATGTTGTTATTTTTGCAACCAATTTGTACACAGTAAATTTAAAATTACGTATGATGACCAGCTAAGACCATCACATTAGCAAATAAATAATATTTAACCTAAAGGAGTTTGACACAACTTGTAACTGAGTAATTGAGACGGGGTATGACCAGTAGGGGACACGTCTTGCACCTTCCGAAAACTTGTCTCGACGCATGAGCTACCACAGTGAATTTAAAGTGCTGAATAAGTATGCACTATTTAATAGCATACCTCAGCTCATATGATACCTGCAGTGGTAATTCAACTGCCATAGTCGACCACGTGAACAAGTGTGCATGTGAAGATAGGAAATGGGCGCACAGCACGGGAGCGTTTTGTGATCAATAGCACTAAATAGCACTAAATTGTGAGGCCTGTGTCGCAGATCTTTGTAAAATTACGTAATTAGTAGCTTTGGAGGAGAGGTGGTTTGCAGCTTATTTTGCCATCATCGTTAGTAGGAAATATTGGTTCATTTTCAATTTCCTCTGCAGGTCAGACGAGGAAGATCAGGGTGGAGAGGCCATTTGGAGCACTCACATTCATTTGGCAACAGTTTCAGGCCTGAATATGAAAGTTAGGCAATACGAACGAAAGAAAATCCTGAGTCTGAGTATTACATGTGTAGTGTGTTGCCTGAACGGATCACTGTGTTGTGGGGGTACTTCAAGTGTAGAGTGCTACATGCTGCCCGATGTTGCCTGAACGGATCACCGTGTAGTGGGGGTACTTCAAGTGTAGAGGGAATGCAGACTCCTTGACAATATGACTCTCGCCAGGTCAGAACAATTGATCGGAACTTCAAAAAATTAGGTTTTCCTGGACAAATTCAATGCTGAGTTTGGTGTCCTTCTTAAAATGATTCCTGTTAAGCTTCTCAGAGCGAATTAGGGTGTTGATAACGTGAGATAAAATGACCATCATGGCTGCATGAGGCAGTGTATTTTGATTGTAGGGCGGCGGATCTTGTTGGTAGAAGGAAACCGAGCAAATATAACGTTTCGGGTTGGAATGAACAAACATGGGAACTGAAATAAGCGGTGCGGGACGCCGTGTATATTGAAATTGTTGGCTTGTGGTATCTACAAGGACAGCAAAGTCGCGGTTTCGTTGAGAACTTGCGTCCTTAAGACAGAACGAGAAGCACTTTATCCTAAAAAGGACACACTTTCACTCGCGGTGGCAGGCGTAAATGGAGAGGCAAAAATTGCATAAGTCAGGAGGGAGCACTTCCATGATACTGCGAATTATGGTGTTGCTAGCATCAACTCTCTCAGCACTGCAAAAGCTTCGTGATATCTGTAACAATTTTGCTGAGCCCCATGATACTGTATATAACACAACAAAAACTGTGTGTGCTAGTTAAACTGGAGGGTCTTCATAACTGTATATAGGCGTAAGTAAAACTGAACGGTTTCGAACTTATTATGGAGAGGGATTCAATTTTTTTGTACCCAACGGTTTCGAACTTATTATGGAGAGGGATTCAATTTTTTTGTACCCATCATCACTGCACTGCACATTACAATGATGACAAGGACGTTGCAAAACAAACACGGCGGCCAAATGGAGTTGGTAGCACGCCGATACGGATGTTTTAGTTTGCAACAAGGGAAGCTAAAATCCATCCCTGAAAAAGATATTGCTATACCCAATATATTGTGATGCACTGCGGATTTTTTTTCCTATGTCGCAAAATAAAATTTACGGACTTATGCTCCTTCAGACGACGGATTCAGACTCCACGCTCAACGTCAGCAAGCAGAGATTTTGTTGAAAATAACTCAGACCACATCAACGTTCTGTTTCGTGAAGTGGCTCATATCCTTAGGACTCGAGTGGTACGTTCATCTAGCGAAATTCTCCATGCAATCTGCTCTGGTGATGTGCTTCCTTTCACCGTCATTGTTAGGAGAGTTGCTGTACACATAGGTAGGATAAAGTTATATGCAATATATTGTTTAGATTGTGTGGTGTCATTTTTAACTGATCTTACTGGTAGTGTGAGTTCTATCCATCTTTGTAACCATAGGTTAAGGTATATGTGTCAATTATAGTAGTGTGCCTATGGAGATCGTTAATGAAGTTTACATTATTATTTTAGACGCTACATCGATTTAGGTAGACGTAATTTGGTAAAAAAAATGGACCCCCTAAAATTGTTGGTAAACATATCGTCTTTAAATGTGACTTGCTCAAATTGATGGTAAACATAACATCTTGAAGCCTAAGTCCTTCCTGCAATCATAACAGTCACCAACCATGGATTTCCGGGGAGGGGATCTTTAGAATTCAAAACAGGTCAAGAAGACAACCTGAAACAGATTCAAGTAAATGTTATTCGCACAAATCATGCCAGCTGTGATCCTCTGTTTCGCGCTTTTGTGTTCAGTACAGACACAGTACGTGTGTTGGACTGGCCCATGCTAACACTTTGTTTAGGTTGAATTTATGCAAACTCTGTACCAGCACATGCCAACACTATGTTTGAAGCCATACAAACTCTGGCAATCCAATCTCCAATGTTGGGCTCTTATCTTTAACATTTGGAAGCGGTGAGTTTCCAATTGGCTGTCCCCTTATTGATTCAAATTTCATTTTTTTTGTTCATACTCATTCATACTTTATTTAATTTAATATTGGCCGTATGATATGCTCGATTTTATTAAATAGGGGTTGTGTGATACCGTCGATTTTAATATGGGCTGCGTGATATCCTCGACTTATTTCACGGACGATCCGTCGAACGTGACCAATAATGTATTTCACGCCAGAAGCTTATAATCAGTCCTAATCCATCAACTGAATTCTATTCAACGTAATGATGATGAGCCTCATTTCTACCAGAGCCTCAGCGCGAGTCATCACAGGCTCCCCCGTAGGGCACTCAATTCAACATAACATGTTTTAGACGGTTAGCCAGAGGAGGATTTGGGGTCACATTCAACGAACGTTGATATCGAGTCTACCAGATTCACGCGGACCGTTGTAGGTATTTTATTTGGTAAATCCAATGATGGATTATCGTTGATAAAAATTTCGACTTACAAAACTTATCCCTTAGGTTATTTACTGTTCATGTTTTTCAAATAGGTCGCAGTCACACAAGCCAATTCTTGTCGATAAAACTATATTTGCAATAAATTAAATGATCCGTCTGTATTATATGGTTTCGTCACCCAGGCACATCAATACAGATTAGTCCAAAGCCGAGCAATCCGCTACTTGCGGACTCTCTAAATTATGGCGAATTCTATACGTAAAATGTAGCGGAGTTTAGGTAGTGTTGCTCTGGGTTGCATTCGCACGATGTTTCGAGCCAGCATCTGGCAACTGTGCCAGGGCTGACTACCGTCTACACAAACACACCCATACATACAGGTCCGATCAGCTGTCACGTGCAGCTGCATTATATCGCTTGTAACGAGTGGTATACTGTGTTATTTTGCTGCATCTGTCTTGTGCTCTGCCGCGGTCTTGTGCTTGTAGTTTGTTCTCATATATTGATAATTTTGAACCCTCAATCAGGAAAAAATATATTCCTCGCCAGTCTATATTTATTATAATTTCTAGCAAAAATATTAGTCCCTCTTGTCTGAATTACTTCTCAATATTAACAAAGTTTTGGATAATTTAAACAAATTGTTATAACCTAAAACTTAATTCCTTGGTGCGATTTCCTTCTACCAATAGAATAATTTCTTGTACCTGCATCTTCGATTGAGTTTATATCAAACAGCTTTGCATAGGCTTAGTCAGCACTAATTAAAATTACTAGCTAATTATTTGTTTCAGCCTCTTTCTGAATTTATTGTTTTTCTTATTACAAAGAGTTTGTAATGTTGGCATACAATTAAAAGCAAGTAAGAATGAGGCGGTAATATTGATTGGACAAAGATTGAAATGTTTTGAACGATTGAACAAAGATTTGAATGTGTTTGAACATGAGGCAATACCCACACACGATCCTGCACAAAATAAGGTCACGGGTCCTCCTCTTAACGCAGAGCCCTAAAATGATAAGCTAATAAAACGCTCTTTAAGCCCCTCTAACTACAAACTCTCTAAGTAGTTCACTTCACTGATATTTAACCTTAAATTAAAGACATGTCGCCCCACAACCACACTGCCAACTGAAGCGAATCCTGCTGCATGTGTTACAGTGGAACATGCTAGAAATGCGCATGTGCCAAGAATAACAGAGACTGCATATCATGCAAAAGCCAAAAATGCACCAGAACCAGCATGACTATAAACATAGAGCTGCCGCATTGCCCACACACTTCGGTGGCCAGCATATGTGACCCAAAACGCGAGAAGGATAAGCCTACCCTCTCCCAGAGAGTAGCTCATTCGGTGACACATACTCACCCAACGCTGCTGAGCTCTCCATCTCCCACCCCTTGTATCTCTGAAACTGAGTCCATAACTCGCATTTATTCCTCCGATACAGAGCCTTTGATCGTCACCTCAACAGAAAAATCCGCAACAGCAGAGCCGGCTCAATGTGAAGCATCAGGCACCAGCACCGGGTCTACAGAAAATACCAAGACCCCTAAGGCAATAATCATTGGTGATATCCTCATGACAAATGTGCTAACGTCCGACCTTTCAGATAAATGCAATTTTGAAAAGATGAATATTAACGATTATGGTGCTGTCTAAAATCATTGAGAGCACAAATCCATTCAAAAATTACATTATTGTGCTCACGAACTACGTCGCAAATTAAGTAGTAGTCAAAATAACCACCGCAATTTTAATGCAAAATCAAAGTGCTAAGATGTACATGGTAGAACCCATCAATCTGAAAACAATGGAACAGAGACGCCGTTTCATGAGTCTATGCTACTCCTTGAGGTTCAAAGTTATCCCAACAGGCAAACTAAGGAACGAATTCACTGGTGCCCCCTACAAACGATTGTTTCATTCGGAGAATGCTAGTCTAACCAATAGTGAAATTATCAAATTATTCAACACGGCAGCACGTTACGTTCCTCAGATGGTTGAGGTATTGCCATCTCAATACTATAACAATGTCAGAACCAAGCAATCATTACTCTGGTCTCCTCCCTTCCTCTACTTCCCTTCATCATATGACCATCATCTCATATCATCACATCATCACACGTCAACAAAGGGCATCTACTCGCAGACAACTCACATCATAGCGCCTTCTCGTCACCCCCAAACTAAAATTCAAACTAAAAATCATCAATCAGTGACTCCTTATCATCCCTACACAATTAGCTGTTATGCAATGCCTTTTCAACACGGTCGCAGCAATAGCGTCCCCTCAGCGCCTCGTCATTCTTCTCCTACCCTCCTCCTCCACTCTACACTACTCACACAAATCCGTCTAACTATGCTTGCAGCACAGCCCCATTCCTCCCCTTTCGCTACCATTCCCTTACCTCAGCCCAAACTCCGACTCTACCTATTCTGCTAATCCCTCCCATATATTCCCCTCCTCCAACCATTCTTGCCTTAAGCTCCCACTTTCGTTACCATTCCCTACCCTCAACCCAAACTCCAACATAACCTATCCCGCCAATCCCTCCCATATATTACCCTCTTTACCCGTTATTTCCTCTAGCTCCCACTTTCGCTACCATTCCCTAACCTCAGCCCAAACTTGAACTTTACCTTTCCCGCCAGTCCCTCCCATATATTACCCTCTTCCATCCGTTCTTTCCTCTAGCTCCCACCTTCGCTATCATTCTCTAACCTCAGCCCAAACTCCAACTCTACCTATCCCGTTAATCCCTCCCATACATTAGCCCTCTCCACCCATTCCTTCCTCTAGCACGGTTCAGCCATCCTCAGCCATGCCTCTCTTCAATCACCGATCTAAATTTCGTTCCCTTGGTTCTGTTCGGTCTCCCCTGCTATAGCCCACCCTCAATAACAAAGAACGGAACCGAAAGCAAGGATATCCCAAGCTGACAAACAATGCTATTCGAGAGTTAGCAACCAGATTCTTAGATAACGTCAGCAAGAGTGTTACTGAAGAGCATATCAAAAATCTAAATGAGGGTGGCGTTGCTGACACAAGAAACAATAAGCCGAAAGAACGAATGACAATGCAGATGACGGAAAACTTGCAACAATTTCCCAGGAACAAAAATATCGACACCATTCTGAATGATATAAGATTAAAGAGACAATCAACACAAGCAGACGGACATTGTATGATTCACGCGGTGAAAGAATCTTTAGCAAAACAAACAGGACTTAACAATGAACACATCTTCGAGGTAATAAAAACTAAACAAATGGAGAAATCCTTCAATTACATAGAAGATAACGAATCCTTCACTGAACATAAAAAAATATGGGCTCCTCTCCGAGATAGAAAAGTATTTTGTAAACAAAGAGTACAATAGCAGTTTTGACGATCTAGTCTCCGCAATTCTCAACAACGCACTCAAAATACAAATCACAACCGTAGATGAAACAAACCCGAACATCGTAACAAAAACTGTAATTAATCCGACCAACCTTATAAGTGATACAGCTGCTCAATACTCAATATTAATAGCTAAAAAAGAGGACCACTATAGTAGTCTTGCACCAACCCACCCTCTGAAGCCACATTTCGAACAACAAAATATTGCAGCGAAGCGAAATAAGCATGTGGGAACAAATGTGCAGTGTTCCAATAGGTGTTCTCCTGTGCAGTACGACAATGATGCATCCATATTCGATGAAGAGATGCCTCTGCAATCATCCCAAAGTGACATCAACTGTGCTGTGAGTATAAATAAATGACTAGAGGCACAAACTGTTCAAGCTGGGAGCAGCAGCCACCCCTCAGCAACCACGTCTGTAAATACCCATCAGAACCTAAATAATATTAATATCGTAATTAAACATATAAACGTTAGAAGCTTAGGAACAAAGATTGATCACATCAAAATGATGATGAAGAAAGACTCAATCGACATTTTTATGTCTGACGAGATTGACGGCTTCAAGGCTTATAGAAAAGATAGAGAAAGGAAAGGAGGTGGAACCGTGATTTATGTACATAAGAATATTCCTCTTCTCAAATAATGTTCAACGATAGCAATGAAGTTGATGACCTTTGGGTGAACATCCAGGTACGAAAAAACAGATCGTTTGTTGTTGGTTCTCTTCACAGACCACCCAAAACAAGTGAACAGTCTTTTCAATACATTGAAGAAAGATTTCGAGAAGCTATCTGCCTAGGAAAGACGCTGTACATTTTGGGAGATTTCAATGATGATCAATTGAAATTGAAATCCAACAATATGAAGCCGATTTTAGACAGATTCGGGCTGCATCAGATCATAAGAAATGCAACAAGAATTACTCCCGAATCCCAAACTGAATTTGAGCTGCTCATAAGTAACAAACTGTCTTCCATTGTTAACACAGACGTGGAGCCCAATTTTTTCTCGGACCACCATGAAATAAACTTCCCCATTAACATGAAAAAGAGAAGAAACAAGTATACAAAATAACTTGTCGTACAAAAAGAAATTACACCGCGGATAATTTCATGGCACAACTGGTGGCAAACGTCGAGATGATAAAACCGATACATAGCAGAAATGACGTCACAGAGCAAGCCCAATTACTCACAGACTATCTTCTCACATGTCTGAATAGTGTGGTGCCAAAAGGAAACTAAAACAATGAAAAGCATGCCGGTTAAATGGAATACAGAAAAACAGCGAAACGAAATTGACTTGAAAAATATCTCAAATGCAGAGCAAAACGAAGCATCACTTGGTTAGAATTATTTCGAATTCAAAATAGAAGAGAAACGAGAAGTCGGGAGGGCAAAAATTAAATACCATCATGCGGAACAAGAACAGTGCAAAAACAATCAAAAAGAAACAAGGATTGTACTGAAAAGGATTTTTATCTACAATAAAATATCACCTCGCCTACTTATCCGGATACTCAAGCAGCTTCAGAGAACTTTAAAAATTACTACGCTGGAGTTGGGAAACAGGTTTTTCAAGAGGTAACCTAGAAAGCTTATCAAGGATTACAGAGCGACGCAACAGATACATGGAGCCAAAAAGCTTTCGATGGAGACAACGACCAAGAAGCAAACGTCAAATGGAAACCAAAGCAAGTATCACAACACGAAGTAAACGAGCTGTATTTGCCTTGATGAACACAAGTTCTACGGGAATAGATGGTTTAGCCTAACAATATCTGAATGACAGCCTTATGGTTACCTTGCCTTATATCAGCACAGTTATTAATACCTCCATAGCAAGTGAAACTTTTCCAGAGATCTGGAAGAATGCAATCATACAAGCAATTCATAAATCTGGGGACATGAATGAACCATCCAACTTTAGACCGATCAGTCTTCTGCCTGTCGTATCCAAGATTCTAGAAATGTAATATCCATCAAATTGATTGATCACCTCGAATCAAACAAGCTGTTCAATGACTGCCAGTATGCTTATCGGCGAAAATTGTCAACAAAAGACTCACTTATGAGCATCACTGAAGATCTGTACACAAACTTTGATGAGGGGCATATATCTTTGCTGGTATTGCTCGACTTATCGAAAGCCTTCGACAGTGTAAGCACTACCATTCGCTTTGGCAAGCTCCGCAACGTCGGAATAGACCCTACTTGGTTCAAAAGTTATCTAATGAATCGGCAACAATCAGTTAAACTCGATAACACAACTATGTCAAATTCAGCCACAGTTACCATTGGTGTCCCTCAAAGTTCGATACGTGGCACTTCGTTGCTCCTGGTTTTTGTAAATGACATCGACTGTAGATGACAAAAAAATCAAGCGAAAATGGCAATGTACGCCGATGATGTTCAGAGATTGCTTTCCCGGAAACCGTCAGATCTGAATGCGCTGAAAGACAACGCTGAAAAAGCCGTAACTAATCTGAACTCTTGTTATGATAAAAATGTACTCAAGCTCAAATCTGAAAAAACAAAATGGATCTTGTTCGGCTTGAACTCGATAAGAAAATTTCAATGAATTTCTCTATCAGGATAGGCAAATCTTACATTCCTGTTGAAGATAAAGTTATAAGTCTGGGAGTATGGTTTGAGCCCAATCTTGCCTTCAAACACCACGTAACTACTCTCTGTTCCAAGTTGAATGGAACACTTATGTTCCTAAACTCAGCAAAAAATAATTGGATTTGAACTTCGCAAAGAAATAATTGGATTGGAACTCCGCAAAAAAATAATTGGATTTCAAATCAAGATTTCTAGTTGTCCACGTTTTAGTATTTTCTCACATTAACTACTGTCTTTCAATTTGAGGTAAATGCACCAAAACTCAAAGAGAGAAAGTGCAATGTTGTATAAACTTTGCGGCAAGAATAACATGCACTGGTAACCACAGAAAACGAGACCACGTAAGTCCTCTCCTCGAAAAATTACAGTGGCTCAATATCGACAACAAACTGGCACTCCATGAGTCGATCAGAATTCGTAAAGATCTTCTTGAAAAATATTCACCTGGCAGCCAAAGGCACATATATCCTTGAGGTTAAAAGAACATTCGATTCAGAAGAAATAATGATACTCTGCACGTTGAACACATGAAAACAGAAACTGCCTGTCGAGCTTTTTCGATCACTGCACCAAAATCCTGGAACAACCTCCCAACAAGCCTCAAGAATCTTAAATCCAACACGTCCTCCAAGAATAGGTATAATGAACATCTATTGACCGATCAATTCAGAACCGTAACTTTGCCCACAAACACAAACTAAATACCTAATACCAGTAACCATAAAATGCATTCTGTTCTTGAGCATTTCCGAAACCACCACCACCATAACTCTCGAAAATTGAGACACCATCTAATCGTCTTTACTCTGACGATACATATGTTTTCTATGTTGCTACCGATCACAATTGTTTTTGCCAATTACCATAAGTGTTAACTAGCGTTTTGTCTATTTCTATGTTTTAAATGTTCCAGTCGTTTTGGTATAAATGAAATACAAACTCAGTCTTTACGAGGAACGATAGGCAGCTTCAAACTTTGACAAAAGTTAACTCTATTGAAATATGATTCATTTAAATATTTCGAACAATTACCGTACCATTTTTGATGATACAATCATTGCTTTATAAGGTAATATTTTGCTTTGTCTTCTATAACATAAGTATATTCTTCCGACTTGTGTACTCCAGCATTGCATTATTCTGATTGTCAATAATTCAATCATTTCCTAGCGGTTTAGAAGTGTGCATATTGTATATTCAGTCGCTTGGTATGTATCTTATGTGTAACTTTTTTGTTTAACTTATGTCGCCTATTCACCCCTCTATTATTAATATAATGGCTTACACCCATCTGTACGATATGTTAGCGCTTTTCGATTTTCCAACCTTATAATGTATTCATATTTTCTGTATAATTTATGTCGTCCATCCACATCTTTGTCATCGTACAATAATGTAGACTACTCATTACAATATGTTAGCACATTTTAATGTCCCAACCCCATGTTCTCGGGACTCTAACCACACGCATGCGTGATTTCCCACGTCATGTACTTATTATTTTCCTCACACACGTATTTTATTTCTCCACTTCAAGTATTTCTTATTTTTCACCCCCGCGTGTCACTGGTTTCCCAACGCTATGCAGTCGGGATTATTTAGTCAAAATATAAATTTTCTGTATGTGCACAGATGATACTATTGTAAATAATATTTCGCTCCATGTAATCCAAACCGGTGGCCCCTAGAGATGAGCTGATGAGTTCAAATTGAACTCTCGTTTTCGTTAATTCAAATAGCGGAGTTCATAATAAAGTTTCACGTCATATGTCTAAGAATTTATTTATTTCCTTAAAATTTAAATCCCATTGCTAGACGATGGAAATGAATGATTTAATTATAATAATAATAAACGAAACTGAATCAGTAATGAACAGTTACAAAATATGTTTGCAGCAAGCGACAGTGATTCATTTTTCGGGTAGCGCTCTGTAACAAAAAGTAACGATAACAGTTAAAAAAATCGGTAGCAGCGCCCACCTTTGCAGATTACAACGATCAGTCAGTGCTTCAGGCAGATTGTGTTTCGATGACGCCAAGAATATGGTGGCGCGACGGTTCCATGTCGGTGTCCAGTAGATAGTTGTGAGTTACTCAGGTGTGTCCTGTGCAGAGGTAGTTGATGAAAATGTTACATTTCATATTGAAAAATTTAATTTCCCATTGTACAAGTGAGAATTTGACTGTGAGCATTTCTTTCTGTTTTGTTGCCACACAACGTTTCATCGGGATGTTATAAGGGAGTTGATGATAGGGAACCAATCTTGGTAGTGTAAGGTGATAATTTGTTCATGATGGAAGGATGCCAGCGTAGCGAGGGTGTATCCACGTTCATTTCCTCTTCGTAACGTGTAGAGAGGAGGGAGCTGCGGTAACGTGGGTAAAAGTAAATGAAATGACATGTTCCAGGAATGTCGATGAGAGCAGAATTTGCATCCTCCTAAATGGAGAGTTATTGGAGGAGATCAGTTTTTCCAGTACCACACTTTTCATCTAGAGAAGACTAAACTAGTAGAAGGCGAGGTGAAATTGCAGAATAAAGGAATGGTGTAAATAAGAAGGGTGCACTAAAGAGTGTAATGAGATGTACGACGTTGGGGTTGGGTAGTTGTCCCAACTGTTCTCTATAGGGCTGAGACTATGGGACTAGAGCGGAAGAGAGCACAAGGTTGATTGTTTTCAATGTGAAATGTTTAATGGGCATGGCAGGAGGGATGCAGAGAGACAGGATCAAAAGCGACGCTGTTCAAATTGAAGCGTGAGTTGTTAGGAAGTTGGAGGACAGAGTAGATTCACTTGTTCTGAGGTGGTTCGGGCACATGATGAGGATGGATAGTGGGAAATTGGTGAAAAGGAGATGAAAGCGAAGGTGAGTGGACGTGGGCTTAGAGGCAGGCCAAAGATAGGGTGGCTGGATGGCGTGAAGCAGACGTTAGGAAGGAGATACATAAGGGTGGAGGTGGCGTACAAAAGGAGTGAGCCGAGAATAGTTGTGAGTGGATGTGCTTTACCGCTCTTGGCGTCTCGTTGAGAAACGGAAGTCAGGGGTGGGTGAGGGCTCGCTTACTATGACACAGCAGGGATAAACCAGGTAACGCTGTCGGTCCTTCTGACACGGATCTCGGACCTTATTACTGACGGGAGCTTCTTGTCGGACCCTTTAGCGCAAATGGGATAAGTTTTCAGGTGAGTGTATGAGAGGAGTGTTGGTTATGCATTACCGTCGGCCACTCCCATTTTTGAGAGTTTCGGCCGAGAGTTAGTAACTCTATCCCGTGTGACCCGGGATCCAGTAGATTTCGACAGCTTGGCCTGTCTCGGACCATGTCATATTGTTAAATTCAGATAATTTTGATGTTTATGCAGTTTTCAACAGTGAGAAACATTTTTACGACCGTATATCAGTCATTATACGTCAATGTTTTTACCGTATTTAGCAATACAAACACCCTTTGAATGCAATACGGCCGCGATTAGACGCTAATTTAATGATGTGTGCCTGCTTGATTATCTTTTACGGTGTTTTTCATTGGATTTGCTTTGAGCCTCATTTCTACCGGAGCCTCAACGTGAGTCATAAAAGGCTTCCCCGTAGGGCTCGATGATCATGGATTCCAGTAGGCTCGCACGCATCGGCATGCGAGGAAACAAACGTTGTCAAAGTTAGAAGATTTTGAAGATTTCAGTCGTGTCAGACGCACGCTGGTGCGCACAAGAAAAACGTTTAGACTGAATGAATCTCCGCCTTTAATCATTTAGAACTTCAAGAGTAATATGTTGCACTCCAGTGCGAACAGGTAGCATCGTCGAGATTAGTACATGGTTTACGGCTACACGGGCAAAGTCAGCTCCGACAGCAGCGCAACACAATGTTAACAGCTAAGCGGTCTAGTTGTTTTAGTAACGATTTATTAATTCAAGTAGGATAAAGACTCCGACGAAATGAAACGAATCCCCGCCGTCAACCCCTCAGAACCTCATGAGTAATATGTACACACGTCAGTGGGCACAAATAGTATCGTCGAAATTGGTTCAAGGTTTACGGCTACATGGACAGAGTCAGCTCCGACAGAAAACGCAAAACAATGTTTACAACTACGCGGTCTAGTTTATTTTTAGTGCAATTTATTTATTCAGGTAAGATAAAGACTCAGACGAAACGAATCCCCGCAGCCAACCCCTCATAACCTCAGGCGTAATATGTACGCACGACAGGGCGCACAGATAGTATCGTCGAAATTGGTACAAGGTTCTCGGCTTCACGGATCAGACCAACTTCAACCGCAACGTACCAAAAGGTTTATAGTTACGCGGTAAAGGTCAACATCAGAAATAACATATAGTCCGCGTACGCACGAGCGAGCACGGACTGAAAAACATTTATACACAAATATTCTATGAGGAACTCTCGCACAAGTACACTAGCATTACTTTATTAAATTGTGGATCGTGAAAAGGAAAGAAAGGACAGATTCATCATGGGCTGCAAAACTGCTCAGATTATTGACATCATACTTATTGTTTAGGGGGATAGGGTGAGCCCGATGAGTGAGCCCGATGAGTCCCGGAGGGTAACCCAAGTCCCAAGCGTCCCCTTGAGCTCTCCGTGTCCCTCATCTGGGCTTGTCTCAACTCATTTCGGTCAGTCTCGACTCGTCGCGTTCAACTCAACTTGTCTCGACATGTTTCGACTGATCTCGACTAGCCTTGAGCGGCTCTCCCCTCTGCGCCGGTAATCCTGGCGACTCTCATAACTAATTTTTATACTGAAGCATATTAGGGTGGGAGCGGTGTGGGAGGGGGGCAGAGCCTGATGAGCCCCGGAGGGTAACCCAAGTCCCACGGGTTTCCTGGGCTCCCTCGAGTCCCTTCGTCTTAGCTCATCTCGGTTTGTCTCGAATAATTTCGGCCAGTCTTGGCTCGTCGCACCCAACTCTGCCTCAACATGTTCCGACTGATTTCGACGCCCCTCGACCAGCCTCGACGCGGCTCTCCCTCTCTGCGTCAACAATGCTGTGGACTGTAACAACTAATTTCTCTACTCAAGCACTCCATATTCATACATTCCTCTGTGTATGGGTTCAGGATCCAGAGGGGCCTCAAGAGGGTCCCACAGTTTCTAAAGAGGATCCCAAAGAGTCTCAATGGTATCCCAAAGGGCCCCAGAAGGGTCCAAGTGAGTCTTCCCAAATCCTCCTGGTCTTCCAAGTCCCCCGGGTTCCCGAAACCCCAGGTCCCCCGAGTCCCGCGGGTCCCACGAGTACCCCTCTTCCCTGGGTCACCTCGTCTCAACCAGTCTCGATATTTATAATGATAACCAATGCAAATGTATCATCATGAAAAAAGCGCAGAGAAAAATTATTGAGCCCAAGAAAGTAGGAAATAATAAAATACTATACTAATGAAGTAATGACCTATAAAATCATCCATCCACCCCAAATGTTTTAAAATTTTATATTGTATATTCAATCATGGTATCGTACAATGTTCTAGCCCTGTCATTAAAATGAGTTAGCACATTTCAATTTGCCAACCCCATGTATTCGGGATTTCTCAACCCCTTGTATTCGAGATTTCCAAACTCCATGTATTCGGGATTTCCAAGCCCCATATATTCGTGATTGCCCAACCTCGTGTAATCGATATCTCCCCAGCCCATGTATTCGTGATTTTCCAACTCCACGTATTAGTGACTTCTCTACTTTATGTATTTTCTTACCTCAAAATAGGCGTTGTCAATATGTCAGTATGTTCATTGATGATTATATTGTAAATTATATTATGCTCCATTGAATACCATCCGGCGGCAAAATAGAGATTAGTTGTGACGGATTTAATTAGAACTTTTGCTTCGCTAATTCAAATGGTGTATATTTAAGAACTGAAAGCCCATTGCAAGACGCTGGAAGTAAATGATTTATTAATTCAATAGTAATAATTGTGTTGTATTTTGAGCAGAGCGGAATGTGTGCAACGCAGATTTATGAGCGAAGTGTATAGGCTCTCAGAACGTTATGAGAAGATGGCGTATTTTGCGAGGCGATTTGTTAGGATAATTGAGAGGAATAATTAGAGTGCGAACAGCTCTGCATTGTGGGAGGGTAGTCGAACACGGGGCTGCAGCTCCTTCTGAATTCAGAAGTCATTATTGAACTCATCCCCCAACGCCACCCCAGCAATGCCTCTCAAACATTTCATCTCGAAAATATTTAACATGCGCCAACGTCTCAGCCGCCTAGATCACAGTAAGGACAACCACTCGTCATACAACCCTCTTTTTGCTTCCATACTCCATGCCTAATAGCTCATTTCACACTCCAGTGCACCAAACACTCAAGTCCCATCTCTTACTTTAAATTTCCACTGGTCCAATCTACTCGACATGAGAGTCCAGGTACTTGAAACCGTGCACTTCCTCCAACAATTCTTCATTTAGGCGGACACTGATTCCGCTCGCAACGTCAATCCTTGAACATCTCATTACTTTGCTTGAGCCGCATCAACTCGCAGCTCCCTCCTCTCACACACTCAACCAAACTTCGACACCATCCTACACAAATTCTCATCCGAATCTGCCACCAGTGCCGTATCGTCCGCGAACAATAACTGGCTCCACCCAGCACGCTCGTGTCCACCGCTCTGACCACTCCATCCATTTCCATCGCTCTGACCACTTCATCCATGTCCATCGCTCTGACCACTTCATCCATGTCCACCGCTCTGACCACTTCATCCATGTCCACCGCTCTGACCACTTCATCCATGTCCACCGCTCTGACCACTCCATCCATTTCCACCTCTCTGACCACTTCATCCATGTCCACCGCTCTTACCACTCCATCCATGTTCACCGCTCTGACCACTCCATCCATTTCCACCGCTCTGACCACTCCATTCATGTCCACCGCTCTGACCACTCCATCCATGTTCCCCGTTCTTACCACTCCATCCATGTAGAGCTAACAACGAGGGAGACAACGCAACCTTATAGCCTTACTCTGTGTTGCCAGCATAGAAACTCTGGACCTCTCTCAACATATCTCCGCCCACTTCATACAAACGCAACACCCTTCACAATGACACCCTGTTCATTCCTAAGTAGGCCTTTTCCAGATTCATGAAGGCCCAAAACATCCTTTCCTTCTCAAAGACCAGACTCATTGCAGAATACTGATACGCACACCATCCACACACTCCTAAAGCATTTTCACCATCCGTACAGTTTTTAATCCTCTTGATTAGCACTCTCCAGCACATGTTGCCCACCTCACACATCAAACAAAAACCTCTTACTTCGTTGCATTTGTTATCTATTTTGATTTTGTGCAGGGAAACGATGCAAGCACAGAGTCATTTAATCGGCACTACGCCCAACACAGCACAGATTTAGTAGCCTCATCAACCATTCGACTACAGTTACTCCACCCTTCTTAAGGCACTCTGTCGCAACGCCGTCCAAGACAGAGGTATTTTTAACTTTCATCACATCAGCAGCCGCCTGCACCTCTTCCTTAGTTATGTCCGCAACCATTCTTGCTCCAAAACCGGCATCTATGTGTCACCCACAGCAACAATGCCAGCCTCTTTGGCATCCTCAACTTTCAACAACTCGTCAAAATACTCAGGCCACTTTCCGTAAGTCACCACTCGACATCAACATCCGGCCGTGTGCATCTTTCACCACCTCCGCCTTCCCCGTCTTCTCTTCTTCACTCTTTATCAGATCTTGTCCTCTTTAAAATTCTCACAAAATCGCCTGCCTCATCCAGCATCAGTATCCCTCTTTGCTCTCATCTCTCTCGCTCTTTAGTAGTCGTAAGCCACCAACGACCTCGCCCGCAGCAACTTCGTAAAAACTCTTCCCATCTGCCACACCGCCACTTTAACCTCATTGTTATACCACTCAAAACACAACGCACATTTTTCGCTCATCTCAACAATGCATCTCGGGAGGTATCCTATTGATTACACAACACTCCCCAGGCCTGGAATTCTCACACCATGTCATATTCCTCCATCGACGCCGGCTGAAACTCTTCAGCTATGCTTGCCACATTCAGTTCATCCACCCTCTATTTGTTCCCCTTCTACCTCTGTTCCACTCTCTATCTTCCTTCCACGAGTAAATGAGACATTCCTCCACCCTCTCCACTACTCTCCTCGAAATCAACACAAAATTCATCAGCGCTCTATCCAGCACTGCACCACGGGCCATCTATACCGATCAGTACTAGTGGATACCTCTCATCGTGAACATGTTTTCCTCAACCAGCACTTGTTCCATGTTGTCAAGTTTTCTCCAGTAGTTTCTAATAGGAACGCCATACCTCCCTACCACAGTTTTGAACCCTACGTCTCCAACTCTCACAGTTAGGTCCATCTCACTCAAGACTAATCCAAAAAGAACTTCATTTCTTCCTCCCTTTTCTCATTTTGGAAGCACTCCCAGACGCCCATCTTTCTGTACCTAACTTCACCTTCAACTCCATCAATCGCTATATTTTTCCCACTCCGTAACGCTACTAACAAACCAATCACTCAAAAGCAAGATCACACCTTTTCGTGACAATCCTTCCGTCACGTCTGACTTTCTTCCACTTGACACACCGAACACGTATGGCCTTGCGTCGGTATCTAATATAGATACCATAACAGGACATCTTTGATTTGAGCCTCATTTCCACCAGAGCCTCAACGTGAGTCATAATAGGCTCCCCCTTAGGGCTCGATGATCATTGATTCCAGTAGGCTCGCACGCCAAAGTGTGCAAGGAAAAAACAAAACAACGCTTTTACCGTTAGAAAACAGTGAAAGTTTTAGCAATATCAGACACACGCTGGTGCGCAAAAAAAAATGCTTCCTCGAAACGGACCTCCGCTTCCAATCCTTTAGAACTTGAAGAATGATATGTACGCATTCTAGTGCGTACAGGTAGCATCGTCGAGATTAGTACAAGGTCAGTGGCTACACGGGCAAATTCAGCTCCGACAGCAACGCAACACAATAATTACAGCCACGCGGTTTAGTTGTATAAATACAATTTATTTATTTAGGTAAGATAAAGACTCGGATGAAACAAAACGAATCCTTGCCTCCAACCCCTCAGAACCTCATGAGTTATAAGTTCAAACGCCAGTGCGCACAGATAGTGTCGTCGAAATTGGTACAAGGTTCACAGCTACTCGGACAAAGTCAGCTCCGACAGCAACGCAACACAATATTTACAGCTACGCGGCCTATTAGATTGTTAGTACAACTTCTTCATTCAAGCAAGATAAAGACTCAGACAGAACGATTCCCCGCCTCCAACCACTCAGAACTCCAAGAATAACAAGCACGCGCGACAGTGCGCACAGCCAGTATCGTCGAAATTGGTACAAGGTCTTTGGCTTCACGGATTAGATAGACTCCAACCGCAACGCGTCACAAGGTTTTATAGCTACGCAGTCCAGGTCAACTCCAGAAACTGCATATGGTCCGTGCACGCGCGAGCGAGCACAGACCCTCGCCCTCAGCGCCAGCAATCCGCCGACTGTAATGGTTAATTGTTCTACTTATGCATCTCACAAACATTTTTCTGTGTGTGGGTTTTACAGCGCTGGGTTTTGATTTGATTTGAGCCTCATTTCCACCAGAGCCTCAACGTGAGTCATAATAGGCTCCCCCGTAGGGCTCGACGATCATTGATTGAAGCAGGCTCGCACGCCTAAGTGTGCGAGGAAAAAACAAAACAACGCTTTCAACGTTAGAAAAAAGTGAAAGTTTTAGCAACGTCAGACGCACGCTGGTGCGCAAAAGAAAAAACGCTTACTCGAAACGGACCACCGCTTCCAATCCTTTAGAAGATTAAGTGTGATATGTACGCACCCTAGCATCTTCGAGATTAGTACAAGATCAGTGGCTACACGGGCAATAACAGCTCCGACAGCAACGCATCACAGTATTTACAGCTACGCGGTTTAGTTGTATAAATACAAACTATTAATTTAGGTAAGATAAAGACTCAGATG
>SDVV010001589.1:4825-25238 GCA_016164225.1 Gammarus roeselii
CCTAATCGTGGTGTGTGAGCTTCAAAGCCTAATCATGTAGTGTTTTCTTCAAAGCCTAATCGTGTTGTGTAACCTTCAAAGCCTAATCACGATGCGTGGGCTTTAAAGCCTAATCATGTTGTGATGGCTTCAGAGCCTAATCATGTAGTGTGAGCTGCAAAGCCTATTCGTGCTGTGTGAGCTTGAAAGCCTAATCATATTGTGTGGGCTTCGAAACCTAATCGTATTTTTGTGAGTCTAAATTCGAGTGATGAACTCAATTGTTTAAAGAATTGGTTTCTTTCTCTTCAGTTCACCTTGGATTCAACAGAGGTTCTGAACGTAGGATATAAATGATACATCAACGACAAACGAATCACACATGGAACTGGAGCTATATTGTCCTGCAAGTTGATCATAAACAATACATCAACGACAAACGAATTATACATGGAACTGGAGTTAAATTGTTCTGCAAGTAGGCTATAAATAATGCATCAATGACAAACGAATCACACATGGAACTGGAGTTATAATTTCCTGCAAGTAGTCTATAAATGATACATCAACGACGAAAGAATCACACAAATAACTGGAGTTATGTTGTCCTACAAGTAGGCTATAAATAATACATCAACGACAAACGAATCACACATGGAACTGTATTTAAATTGTTCTGCAAATAGGCTATAAATGATACATCAACGACAAATAAATCACATTTGGAACTAGAGCGCTGATCTGCTTGTCACACTGATGGAGGGCCGATATCTATATAGCAACTATTTTCTACAGCTCCAAACAAATCCGCTACAGTCATAACAGCTAACAAAATTGTTAACTCGCTCCCGGTATACCTACCATAACAAGCGAAGAAGACAATTCAGTTTTTTATGGTTAATTTGATTAAAGCAACAAGTAATGATTGTATAGCAACCGACGTAACCGCTAATGCCATAACAGCTACTTAACGAACCAGCTATTGCATGCAAGAGATCACTACTGATACGTCGCAACTTGTTTGGTGAACCATAACTTGGGTACTACATTCGTCCCTATGAAGATCACATCGACGGGCGTATTGGGAGAATTCCACAACGAAACGACTATGTCTCATCTCAAAGTGTTTTATTTACTTTACATTACATCAAACCTGGTGTAACCTAAATTACAATGAGCAAATTAAGTCCGGCCCAATCTATCCTAACTCAACTTAACGTGAGAACAGACGCTCAATGTTGTTGGTGGCCTTTAATCTCAGAGAACCTTTTGAAATAGGGAAATATACCCAGTAAATTCCACTACCTGAATCAACACTCGGAGACGGTACCAATGTTAGGCGTTAACGAAGTGGGCGCCAAGCTAATGCGGCTCACAACAAATGGATCGCTAGTCGAAAAAGGATGCCAAGTATTCGAGCCTCAAAGCTAACGCACATTGAAACAGTTGTATGTAAGCCACGAGGATGTGTGTCCCGTAAGCGTTAGAAAATAGTGCGTACATGAGTGGACGTAATCGAATGATGCTACCACCAACCGATGGCGTACAAAAACTCGTACATTATTCATGTAGCTTTTACGTATTATAGCTAAATTATTTTCAGAAATGAAGAGCCTTCGCCCTGAGGGTACCGCAAGCAAATAACTCATGCACATAGTTCCACTTAGATAACATAACGTATCAGCTATCACACTATTTTTATCCAGCCAAAGCCACACCTACGTTTCCCGTGCGTATGTCTGTCAGGTCGTTACATCCAACATCTAAAGGGTAGTTTCTTCTCGGGATTACCCTTTGAGCGATCATTTTATTCCATAGTTCAGGCGCAACCGCCCGACCTTTGGGACCCAACGCCGAATTAAGCAGTGTCACTGTAGCAAAGAGGTCATAATTCCTGAAGTGTATTGGGTATTGGCCATTGCGAAGAGATGCAGCCGGCGTAACTGTCGAGAAGGCCGATAGAGGGCGGCGATATTGCATCGTGAAGCAAAAATTACCTTTCAGGCCGTCTAGTATTCGAATAGTTTGAATAGCTCGTTAGAATTGGCCAAACGTCCATTTACATTTTGATGACCTTTCGGAAGAACTTGATCATAACAGTTCCGTTTCAATAATGCCTTGACTGTCGACTGGAAAAGAAATGCACGATTGGAAAAGGAAACGATCAAGGACCAGGATAGTATGTTCAGTTGGCACGGCTTTAGCTTTTGAGAAAGGCCCTAAGGCATCAGGATAACTTGTTGTTCTTCACTGTTCGATAACGTAATGTGAAATAGATTAATTGAAAAAATGTATGGACAAGTCTTCACAGTGACAAATACAATTTGACTATGAATGCTTCGGAAGATTAAGGTTATGGTGCTCAAATTATCATCCACAGTGAATGCATAGCAAATGTTTTCTTCATAACAGGTCTTCAAAGGCCAACTCAGAACAAAATGCACGTTAAAACACAGGATGGTCATCTTTAACAAAAAAAACAATTCAATAATGCTCGTATTGAACAAGATTATTGTTTCTTAATTTAGTGCTGTTATTTCAAACAGCAGAAATAAATGGCAATTATTTACCTATACTATTTGTTAGGGTAATTGTTGGCAGCACACAGACGGTGGAGGTCACAAAAATGAATAATATTTCATCCGCGCTTAATACTATTATTCTTCTGCCTCTGTTGAATCTGAGAATTTCTGAACCTCTACGAGTAAAAGATCTGATCAGACAGTAATTCTCTGTACTTCGAAATTGTTCTGCCTGATGGGAGAAGGAGTGTTAAGTAGTCTTCTATCATAAATCCCCCTACAGCTCAGTTTGTATGAGTATTCGATACTATTACGGATAAACCATATCATTCACGTCTTAACATCTTTGCTCGTATTTCACATTCATTCAGACTGTTTGCATGCGATCATACGGTGCTGTGGATACACCGCGAGTAATATGACGATTGTTAATGAATAATTCGTTTGTGTGCAGTAAACACATTAATTAAACTCGATATATTTACATGCAACAAAACACGACCATTTTTGCTCTTCAGGCGGATAATAAACAGCGATGTATTAATTACAAGCGACAAATGGCCTATTAACACACAAATAAACAATGTTCATTCCAAGCGCCTGGATTGGAATAACGTAGTAACTAACTGTTCAATCGTGTCACAGGTCGCTGATTACAGCGCATCGGCAAAATGTCGACTCGAAGTAACTTCATCAGATTATACGTCAAGATAATTTGCAGTAAATATAATACAATTCTGCTTGCATTGAAATCGCAGATCAGGGAGAAAAAAATAATTGACTTATAAGTATCAGACAAGTGTGATATCCTCAAAACCCATGATTTTGTTCTGACACAAACTGGAGGATTTTCGTTATTTCTCAATAAGTTGAAATATTTCAAAAATATATACCAGCAACAGGTGAATGTGGCTGGTACTTAATATTTTAAAGAAAGAGTCCTAATGCCGATTCCTGTCTGAGTAAAATAGCATGCAACAAACTGGATAATAGAACAAAGCTTCTCCAAGAGTTCCAATCTGGTGAATAGAACAAAGCTCCTCTAAGTGTTCCAATCTGGTGATTAGAACAAAGCTCCTCTGAGTGTTCCAAGCTGGTGAATAGAACAAAGCTCCTCTAAGTGTTCCAGTCTGGTGATTAGAACAAAGCTTCTCCGAGTGTTCCAATCTGGTGATTAGAACAAAGCTTCTACGAGTGTTCCAAGCTGGTGAATAGAACAAAGCTCCGCTGAGTGTTCCAAGCTGGTGAATAGAACAAAGCTCCTCTAAGTGTTCCAATCTGGTGATTAGAACAAAGCTCCTCCGAGTGTTCCAATCTGGTGATTAAAACAAAGCTTCTACTAGTGTTCCAAGCTGGTGAATAGAACATAGCTCCTCTGAGTGTTCCAAGCTGGTGAATAGAACAAAGCTTCTCCGAGTGTTCCAAGCTGGTGAATAGAACATAGCTCCTCTGAGTGTTCCAAGCTGGTGAATAGAACAAAGCTCCTCTGTGTGTTCCAAGCTGGTGAATAGAACAAAGCTCCTTTGAGTGTTCCAAGCTGGTGAATAGAACAAAGCTTCTCTGAGTGTTCCAAGCTGGTGAATAGAACAAAGCTCCTCTAAGTGTTCCAAGCTGATGAATAGAACAAAGCTCCTCTAAGTGTTCCAATTTGGTGATTAGAACAAAGCTTCTCCGAGTGTTCCAAGCTGGTGAATAGAACATAGCTCCTCTAAGTGTTCCAATCTGGTGATTAGAACAAAGCTTCTCCGAGTGTTCCAATCTGATAATTAGAACAAAGCTTCTACGAGTGTTCCAATTTGGTGATTAGAACAAAGCTTCTCCGAGTGTTCCAAGCTGGTGAATAGAACATAGCTCCTCTGAGTGTTCCAAGCTGGTGAATAGAATAAAGCTCCTCTGAGTGTTCCAAGCTGGTGAATAGAACAAAGCTCCTTTGAGTGTTCCAAGCTGGTGAATAGAACAAAGCTCCTCTGAGTGTTCCAAGCTGGTGAATAGAACAAAGCTCCTCTAAGTGTTCCAAGCTGGTGAATAGAACAAAGCTCCTCTAAGTGTTCCAATTTGGTGATTAAAACAAAGCTTCTCCGAGTGTTCCAAGCTGGTGAATAGAACATAGCTCCTCTGAGTGTTCCAAGCTGGTGAATAGAAAAAAGCTCCTCTGAGTGTTCCAAGCTGGTGATTAAAACAAAGCTCATCCCGAGTGTTCCAAGCTGGTGAATAGAACATAGCTCCTCTGAGTGTTCCACGCTGGTGAATAGAACAAAGCTCCTCTGAGTGTTCCAAGCTGGGGAGTTGAACAAAGCTCCTCTGAGTGTTCCAAGCTGGTGAATAGAACAAAGCTCCTCTGAGTGTTTGGAGGAAACCAGAAGAGCGTCGTTGCGGTTTTCGGAGAACTTATCGAGAACCTTTAGTGATTTTCAAAGTTGATCACGAACTTTTTCGACGGGTATGAGAGCAGATAATGTAAAACATCCATTTAGCTAGGCCGGCTACTTGGCAAGAGAAACAGCAACGCTTATAGATTTTTTAGCACGATCGAGAGCAACCATCTATTGTTAGACTTTGTCAGGAGTTGCTTCCCTGTTGTCTAACAAAATAGCTTATCACAGCCGCGTTAGGAGGAAATGCAACTTTGAAGTTCAGTTCTTACAATAAGGCATGGTTTTGTAATAATGTTTGGTGGGAATGTTACCGTTGCTGCTCAAAGTTTTTCAGGTCGTACCTGATTGGAGGATCCCTACAGAGTTTAAAGGGACAAAAAATAAGCATGTACAGTAGAGAAGATAATAATTAATTATGGTTCTGTTTTAACATAAAAAACTACAGTTTTCCCACGAGGAATTTGAATAAATACGATATTTTCTTATACTGATTTCATTAGGCTTCTTTCTACTTTTAGTACAAAAAATATTCTACGTTGTCTCGTGTTTATTCTGCGAAAACTTACCGGGATGATTTTTTTCTTCCCTACTACAAAATAAATATTACTAAGTTACTGTATATATACAAATTACTTTGTTAATAAACATCAGTATGCTTTTAATAGAGGTAAACAAATTAGGAATAACTCCCATAGTATTATTCCATAATTTTTTCATACCGACCAGTCTGTGTTTATGCCGCCCAACATTACCTGGATACTCAAATGGATTTCCGATGACTGCCCGTCCCTCCCCTATACTTCCGTTTATTTCACCTCCCAGCAAGCATAGTCAACGCAAATGCTCACGACATTTCTTACTTCCTTCTTTCAAGTGTGTTTCATGCTAGATAATATTGATTAATTTAAAAGATTGCCTAAAGGTACTGGACTATTTTTCCTATACATATTCCATTGCCCACTATTTTTGGTCACCACATTAACAAAGCCGGGCTTAGGATTTATCGAAAAAAAATGACCGGTATCTAAAGCAGAAAAAATGTGCTTCATCTTTCTAAAAATTTGTTGCTGTTCATATTGAAGAAATCGATTTATATGATGCCCGAATAATATAAATAAAATTGATGTTTATGCCGTTTTTTAATAGAAATGACTGATGATTTTTTAGCTACTGGCTAGATTATTTGAACAAAGGTTTTGACATTCAGGAAAATATATTTGATTTCAACAACATGAATACTTGATGACTTTTTCCCAGATGGATCATCTGAATAATTAAAAAACTCTAATGGAAATTCATTTATCAAATCAGGTCAAACAATTTTTCCTCTCGTCAGTTTTTTCTTTCATTAATTTTGTGTTCTCAGCAGATCAGTCGTTAATTATTAGATTTAACACTGCGTTGCAGTACTGTGTGGCCTCTGGCAATGTATTTCCTTCTTCCCGCCGAGGTGGCGATAATCAATAAAATTACTTTACCGGAAAAAAGAGTCTACACATCTGTCCTCACTTATTCTGATATTTTTCACTTAAAAGTGTAGTAGGCTTTGATACTTTTACCACTTCGTTTTGTTAGGTTAGTGTTAGTGTCAAACAATCTGTTATTACTTTTTCAGAAAGCGCTCTGTGGAAAAAAACGACTTAAAGATATTTTAAGAAACCTCATTTCATCGACCAAGAAGAATTCAAACAACTTGCCAAGCAGCTGCGTTCAAGTTCAACAGCTGAATGCGACCGCTGATCCAAATACTTTAACGATCACGTCAATGAGCAAAATTTATGTGTTGTTAGGAAGCCAAACTTTTGTATACCAACAATCACCAGTTCTAAGTAAGTTGACCAGCTCGGAGAGATGGCGCTGAGTACTAATATTACTAGAATGTGTTCACTCAAGAAGAATAACATTTATTCAGATGGTGATTGTTATCACGATCCAGATATTATATTATACTATTTTGACGCTTTGAATGACTGCCATGTTATTAAATGGACCGTATCACACCAATAAAAATTGTAAAAGGAATTTCGATGGTGCGAAATCTAGTGCACCTTGAACAACTACGTTGTTATTTTTTTCACCTACTCTTCTACTGAGTTAAAATGACTCAGATTCAGCAAGTGTTTTCTTTCTCTATATTAAAGGATGTTAGTATTATTCGCAATTTAAATGTGATGAAACGGAATTTTTCAGAGCTGACATTCTGTAATCGGGTATGGATAAAAAAATCTGAATAAAAATTGGATTATGCGTTGAATATTTTTTGGAGAATTTTCATCTTTCGTAGAAAGATCACATTAAAATAAATATTTTTTAGGTTTGACACAGCATGTGGTTTTGTCTCCTGCTCCATGCGCTTCTAAGTGTTTTTCAAACACTGTTGTTTCAGTGCCTAGCAACAAGAGAAGAGATAAAAGATGTTCCTCAAAATGATTCACTGCAACATGTTTGGCAACTCCACCATATTTCAGCTCTCGCGAAATATATAGCTAACGGCTTACGCACTTCCAAGTTAGTTTGCAGAGGCGGCCGTTGAGAGAGGACGCGTTGCGTGGGCATTCATTTTGCAACACTTCGTTGCTCTAAGTTGGGGTCGTCCAAGCTAAAAGATGGCCTCAGTTGTTTCTTGGGAAGTTTAGCACCAAAAATAGATGAGTTTTTTTGGCAATGCTCTTGAGGCACGTCAGCCTAGGGGACTGTTTCCGCAGATGGCTCTTTAGAGAGCATTCCATTTGAGAAAAATGTCCGCGTACATGGAAGTTACCACAACATTCCTCTTGGGTTTAATATTCTTACACTTGAAGAGAACGACATATATTATCTATAAACGGTAATCATCGTTATTAATAATCAAGCCGTTAGAGAACACATACATCCATGGTCTACTAATTTTGGTAATATTGAAAACTCAAGTGAGTCTCGAACGACGGGTCAGAAAAACTGCTAGTGCTCAATTTAAACAGCCCATGACATAATACTAATAGCTGTTCATATTCTCACTCCGCCCATACCTGATGATGCCTGCTTCACTCCACTCATACCTGATGATGCCTGCTTCACTCCACCCATACCTGATGATGCCTGCTTTACTCCACTCATACCTGATGGTGCCTGCTTCACTCCACCCATACCTGATGATGCCTGCTTCACTCCACCCATACCTGATGATGCCTGATTCACTCCACCCATCCTCGATGATGCCTGCTTCACTCCACCCATACAGATGATGCCTGCTTCCCTCCACCGATATCTGACGATGCCTGCTTTACTCCACCCATACCTGATGACGCCTGCTTCACTCCACCCATACCTGATGATTCCTGCTTCACTCCACCTACATCTGATGATGCCAGCTTCACTCCATCTATACCTGATGATGCCTGCTTCACTCCACCCACATCTGATGATGCCTGCTTCACTCCACCCGTACCTGATGATGCCTGCTTCACTCCACCCACATCTGATGATGCCTGCCTGCTATACTCCACCGATATCTGACGATGCCTGCTTCACTCCATCAACATCTGATGATGCCTGCTTCACTCCACCCATACCTGGTGTTGCCTGTTTAATTCCACCGATATCTGACGATGCCTTCTTCACTCTATCCTCATCTGATGATGCCTGTTTCACTTCACCCATACCTGATGATGCCTGCTTTATGTGGGAGGAATTAAGAATAAATTCTCCAGTCATATATTGCATTACAAAATGAGGTGAATTTTTTAGAAAGAAAAAAAAATGTATAATACCCATTCAATTGATTTACTGCAATTCAAGATAAAGGAGTAGGGTGGGGGGAGAACTATTATATGACCGAAATTCGTAATCGTTATTCATCACGGATCTCTATCTCTTGGTCATAGGAAGTCATTGAGATAATCGGTGAGCGGTAACAAGCTCAATTAATTCTATTTAGTGAGTGATATAATTAATAATTATTATAATCTTTAATCTATGCGTATTATTGTCTTCCATGAGATCTGACTTACTGTTACATACTCACTTAGTTCATCAATTAAAAATTAGGTTGAATCGTTGCACTTTAATGGGGCACTACAGTTTGCGTTGTCGTAATTATTTTATCAAATTATATTTCATGAATTGGATCCACTTAATAATGTGGAGGGAATTTAAATTCGAAAAAAACACGTAAGTTAGTACGGAAGCGAATAGCAATCAGCGTCTGAAGGAAATTTCAAATCCTATTTTAAATACTAAAATCCGGAAAAATCTTAAGGAAACCTTCCGAATGAAGTTTTTGTCGAAGCAGAAGGTCGGTGAATGGTCGACTCTTGCTAGCTCTACAAGCAGAGCATCTATTGATTTTAAATAGCTGGTTGGAGAGTATTTTTGGTATCGAATAACTGTGAGAGGATGCTGAAGTGTGTCTCTTTCTTGCCATTAACTATTGCGTTTCATTCAGAAGCTGAAATTCATATAATTTTCCATTGGAGTTAAACAACATCATTTTATTAACAGATAATGAAACATGATCACCAACTGAACAAAACGCTAAAAATTAAAATTATGAACAACAAACAACACTAGCTAGTGTTCTTCTGATAAGAAATGATTTGCTCAATGTCACCAATGGCATGAACAACAAGGCAAATAATGAATGGAACAATCCATCGACACTCATTGCATCAGAAATATGGAGTATGGAAACCTCAACAATTTTCCTCGCTTGCAAACTGCTCGACCAGAAGAATGTCAAGACAGGCGACGAACTCCCTTCTTCTTCCCCTCTACCCCTCCCTCACCAGCAAATCCCGGACGTCAGGCCAGTGTGCACCAATTGCAGAGAGTGCCTCCAGGCCTCCGCCATCTCGGGCTTGTCGCTTGTAATAAAAAATCCAAGAGAATCAGTTTGACCGACCGCAATCATTTCACGAATTATTCATTCCATCACAGAAGAGGTCGTCTGATGCTCTGATAAGGAGCAGCTTGGACAGACGTCTCTGAGCCTAGCAGAATAGAGAAAAGAGGGAGAAACTTCTCGCGGCGGCTGGGGAATTGGTCTCGCTGATCACGGCTGATAAGCCAGAAACGATCGTTCCATAAGCAACAAACGCTGGAAAAAGGCATGAGATAGTTCTTCCTTCAAAAATCAATATAATATGAAAAAATTACATAAATGGATTATAACTGACCATTTAAACCTCGAAAACTTTTGGTCAACATGAAGAGATAGAATATAATAAAGGGCTATATGCTCCTGCCATTGCAATCACCCCATCACGTGCGAAATCAGCCAGGTGCGAATTGTAGCCCTGTTTCTTTTGAAGATATCCCTGCGTCAGCGAAAAACGATTCCCGATATTGAATTTTTATGCCCGAGAATTGTGGGAATAAATTGACTAGAAAAACGCAACGTGTTGAAGAACGCAACGTGTGGAAAGGAACATATGCGTATACATGTATATAAGAACTTGTTATACTGTAGGAGGGAAATTGTGTTCGTTGAGGAATGCATTGAAATGAAATGGAGCAATGGGAATGCACTGGTAAATACGATACAATAAGAGGTACACTCAGATTACTCTTTTCAGATATAAATGAAGTTCTAACGATTTTAAGAAAGTGTCGATTATCGCTGCAATTTAAAGGAAAAATAAAAACATTTATTGATTGTCATCGTTCATGAGGATGAAACTTTAAAAGAAAGGACAAATGTATATTTTAGTCGAATATTTTTTTTTTCGATAACGAGAAATTTAGATTTTTTTGTAATTTGTAATCTAGTTTCTAATATCAGACAATAAATAAAGTGATCAAAACATTCAAAAATAAATTTAAGAGACAAATTTTTACGTTTAAATGGTAACACTTGTGAATCAAAATCAAAAACCTGCAATAATCAGTTACCGAAACGGCATACACTATATATCCGAGTATGAACTAGCAAATGCTTATCTATGAAGTTCCACGAACAAGGATTGAGCTTTGGCAGTTGTGGCTCTGTCGAAAATTCCTTCCGTTGGTTCAATTGTCTAAGTTACTACGACGAGTTAGGAACAGCTTACCTTCAATGAACCTTGCAAACCATACTAAAAGAGACTAGCAAAGTGGCAGAGAGAAAAAAGCGTGACCAAACAGAGGATGAGGACTCCGTTACACGTAGCTAAGTGCTGCATATGAACCGAATGAGAACAAGTTGTCTCGTGCCATTAATGACCAGTACCGAACCAAAATAATTGCTGGCCTAATTTGTGAATGAGATGAGTAGAACTGTCTCCGCATACTAATCGTTCAAATGCAATTATTCTACCGCCATAGCAAACAACATAACCTTTGATCCAAGTGAAACTGAGAAATTCTGAAATGGAGTTCACTCATTTCAATGGTGTTGCACCTCCTCGTGCAGCAACCACTACCACCCAAAGATATTCCTCCCCTTTTCCTCCCACCACTTGACCTTATATCTCCGACCCCCCTTTGCCACCGCATGGATCTAATGAGTCAGCCGTTCTTTTTCCGGCCTCTCCCACTCCCACTCCCGTCAGTCGGTCATCACTTCAATTCTGCCTCCACCTGTCTCTACCACTACTTCTATCGCCCCATGGGTTTTTCTCTTTCACCCTCTACTCTCCTACGGTCTCTCCACTACGAGGCCCTCTGACACATCAACGTAGTCGACGGGATGTCACAGAGAAGTATTCCTGCTTCCTTATACCCCGTAAGTGCCACGGGTGGCTGACAATGTCTGCCTCAAATTTTGCAGTGTTGTAAAAACACCGACTGCTGCGGCTGTCTTCTGACAATCTTCATCCAGGGTTCGCCGTTCGCAATTCTTAAATATAGTGATGTTTTTTGCTCGCACTGCAGCTGTTCTGTTTGAGAGCGTCTAGATTGAATCATTTAATACCTACACCCGGAATAACGGATAGTAAGGTACGATATGTGTGGGCAGTAGATTGGTTCATGTACTATTTATAAATGTGTATAGGTAATTTCTAATAGTGGTACTTTTGAATTTTCCGTACAATTTGCAGGCCCTGGACAAGCGACTAACGATTGTTTAATTTTTTTAGGACCGATCACCCCATCATAATAACTTATTAATAGTATCACGTAGCAAAGATATCTACATTAGCATCCTAGACATTTTGCGCTGCAGAAATTCCACGTATTGAACTCTTCATCATTAGTTGACGCAAGGCAACACTTTGATGATTCAAACCAAAGATTGTTTTGTGACGAAGTAAATTAACTACTTTTTAAAAACATTCTCATTAATACATAGAGCGTAATAGTGAAATATCAATGCAATTCCTTGACCAATAAATATGAAGTTAATGTACTTCCCAACCCCTCGCCAATTCTAGTCATCTTGATATCCTACTTCATCTGTGCTCCAAAGTCGTTCATTTTTGCTGGCAGGGAACGCTGCTGACGCAGTTATGTGGCGTCATTTCGTCTGACTACTCACACTAACAGGTTTAAAACTCAATAAGTTCAACAAGAAGCGCTGGACACCATTCTATCATTTCCAATACTTGAACTCAGTCAAGGTCTTATTCAATTCAGTAAGTTATCTTGAGGCTTAAACACCCCTCAATTACCATGACTCAGCAGAAAAAATCAGATGTTACTCTTCATCTTTTAGCCAGAAACTTACTTCACTGTTATGTCACCAAACAGAGGACGTGACTTTATGTTGGACATGAAATTATACATGATTTTATTCGGATTGAATTACTCGACTTTCCATCATGCGAAACTGCAAAACATGTCCTCATGGCGCCATGGACTGGCGATGACACCAAGGCAGCTTCACCAGAGACCAGCTGTCGAATGTGGTGCATGGTCGGTTGACTGTCCAAAGAGTCAAGAAATGGTGCGTTAGTGTGAAAGACGGTAGGAGGCAACGATGATTTATTTGGTATTTAGCCTTTACCGTTCTGATGAACGAAAGATCGCTTTTGTGTTGGATCTAAATGCGTTTTTCATGGTTCATGTAGGGCGATATGACAAGGGATATCTTACAGGTGTTCTAAATCCAGAACAATTTCGCTTGTGTGTATATGTTGCATTGACATGATCCGTACACAGTATTTTTAATACGTTGATTAACTTCCGTCAAGTAACGTATTTATGTTTGTTAAAAAAAATATTTATATGAATTCCTGTTTTCTGATAAAAAAGGTGGTATTTGTAAATTATGAAAGGAAAATGTTCATGAACAGCTGTTACACACACTCCTGATGGTTTACATAAGTTTAATGTGATCACTGTACGATAAATTTCGTGAAGGATGTTCTGCCAAATCAAACCGTAACTTTTCAATACGGCTCGATTATTGTTCCAGTGGCTGTAGATTAAAGAAAGTTTGTGATGGTTCATATGGTTATTTGAAAAGCCACGTGTACTGTTTGCAAGAGTAAGTCCCTCTGAATCAGGCGGCTTTTACCCTCTGAATCACGCCCGTCCCCGGGCGTGGATCCCCTTGTCTTCACGAGCATTTATTTACCAGCGCGACAGAGAGGTTGAAAGGAAGTCTATTTCCCGAGTATTGGGAACAAAAACTTTTGTTTCTGAAAGAGAAGGGAACTCCACAAACGAAGGCCTAGGAGAGAGTTCCGGGTCGCATCACTGTGAGAAACATTCTGTTAGGCACCTCAGTGAATCAGTGAGGCACGAGAGGGAGACTTACCATGGCATCTCCTTTGAATCATTGAGGTACACTTCGGCACCGCTTCAGTTGGAGATACATAAAAATACCAATAATGATTATATTATTGATGTTTAATTAAATCCATTCGCAATATTACACGAAAATATTTATCAAGATGTCTACATTAAAAATCAATAACAAAAAGAGCTTCAATATTAAGCTTTAGGTAGTTTGTAAGCCATTAATTGTAAGCCATTTTGTAAGATATTAGGTCAGTTTTCAGATCAGACCCGGCCGAGAAATATCGCAATTGGTATGAAAATTGTATGGAAACAATGCACTATAAATTATATCAAAACGCTAAATTAGGCAATATGTCATATATATTCAGCATGCTTGGTACAGTTTTGGACAACTTCTTATTTGTTTAATTGTTTATTAACATCGAAAGGAAATATCTTAACAATTCTTATGTATAACACATGAACTTCAATATCAAATACACTATTTGAATTAATGAAGCAAAAATTCAAATTGGATTCGTCACAATATTATCCTCAGTGACCTTAAACACAACGTCCATTTTGAGGTAAGAATCATGAGTACATGTCGTTGGAAAATCACTAATACATTGCGTTAAAAAATCACAAATCCATGGGGCTAAGAAATACCAATACACGATAAAATTATTGATTGACATACCAGGACGAATATACAGTCGAATGAATAATTATCATAATTATCTGAAGATAGCAATAGATAGCAATATAAAGTTCAGTAGTGACAGACATCCCAAAATCGTGACGATCGTAATTAAGAACGTACCGGCCATCCTATTAAAATCTGTAAAAAATATAATATAGAGTCGTTATGCGATGGTTATCTCTTGGCCTTATACCTTCCACAAATTATGTCAATGCTCTTCAAACCAAAAAATAAGAAGTAGACATATTACTATTGATAAAAACTTCAAATAAATTTAGAATAAATTCCCAATCAAAATTAAAACAAAGACCGGAGCGAAACGGTCGCTATTCAAGAAGGACTGTAAGTTTCAAAATTGCATATATATATATATATATATATATATATATATATAATAGTGCTTGATTAAATCATCATAAATAAAATAACAGCTAATGGACATTGTGAAGGGAGCTGAATATCCAATTGGCATCGGTGTCTCAATGATTATACGAGGAGAATATTTTGAAGGATGGGTTAATTCATGTCTTGTTTTCCTAAGCTCATCTTTTACTCGTCTAAGAAGATCAGACAAAATTTGGTAATGCACTGTAATTCCACCAACACAATCATACCAAACATGCTGGTGCTTGAAATTATAAGAACATGTACAGCTGATGTCCCTATTCTTGAAATATATACGTTTCGTAATCCATTGACCAAGGAATCCCATGTTGTGACGTCACATATTAATCTACCGTATTTGAATACAAATAATGTTATTTCTGACTGCCGTTTTTTGAAGCCATATAACTGACGCGAATTCCTCTGGAACAACCCATATATAAACCGAATTTGATTGACGTAACTCAACAATCACATCTGAATCCAGCAGGATGCAGATGTGGTTGACACTATGTAAGCAAGTTTTATATACTGCCTTATTTCCAAATGGGGAAATGGTCGCAAATAAAATGACAAACTCATGTAAGGGAATAGATGCAACAACCAAATGACGATTTTCCAACATTGACCCAACCATTTGAAGGAAGAGTTATCCATGATCGACTACTAACACTTGATCAACTTCCCTTGCTGTTGAACATCATCAAAGTCTGGTGTTGCCCAAGCTATGGCCTATCTTCCAGAGTAAAAAGATTTTACGCTCAATCAGTGTCCCAGATAACTAAAACTGATCACAGTAAATTGTAAATATGCTGATACGATTCTGTTATCTCTCACGATGATCGAAGACGCTGGATGAGGGATTTTGTAGAATTAAGCTTAGAGCGCCCATTTTTTATGCTTCATATTTGGAAGACAGTCCATTCCATGAGTCGCACCAGACTTCATTTTTTTTTGGTTTTCTGGAATGGTCGAATGGTCAAATATATCCAAACATACTATATATACATACCTTTTTATTTATGGCGCTGATAAAATTATGCACAACATACAATTTATCCACATACGGATATCTTGAAACGAATCAATCCTCACTATTGAGTCTTTCCCGCGACCACTAATAACAGAGCTTCTGTTCATTTTGGAAACTTGGGTTTATTTTTCCAAGCCGTTGGGAACGGGTAATTTATAGAGCCTCTGCCGGTATGACAAGCTCCAGTTTTGGTTCCATGTTGCCGTCCCAGGATCTCTTCGAAGTCATGAGCAGACACGGGATCCAGAATCTGCTGGTTTTTTGTTTGCAGGGTCATACAATAAGCTTTAGAGTACAAGACGATTTGTACAGACGTCTCGGGTTCGTTTGTATTCCCTCATGCACCTAATAAGGAGGACTCTATCATACATACCAATGTTTGCTTACGCAGATGCTTTGTTGGAGAACGTGCTGTAACATTTTTTTGCAGTGGTAGTCAAATTTCACGTCCTCTACAAAAATAAGGGATTTTTTTTAAATAAAATGCATCAGTGGAGGTAATATTATGAAGTTTGTCTACGGAGTTTACTCTTCGTGTTTAACTACCTCATGTCATAAAGAATATTCAAATTGTATGTTAAGAAAGTATTTATGGAATGGAAATGTTATAATTGTAATGCATACCCCAAATGCATGACATATGTAAATTAAAAGAGAATCGCGATCATTTAGAAAATAAAATTTTCAGGACAGGTACTGGTGTGGTAAAGATGCAGACACTTGACTGAATCACCATAGCCGGGGATTTATCAAAGTGTCTCATAAACTCACATTCAAACAAACTTATACCTTTTGTACTAATGGCTCTTTCAGGAGGTCCCGCAACACACACTCTGGGGTGCTAGAAGCAGGGCTCGACAGCAATACTGGTTTACCCCTTGCCTCGTCATAGTTACCGGCCCGCCTCCCCCTCCCCCATCCACGATCATCCCGTTTCTCAATGCTACGCCAAGAGTGAGGAGGAAGCACATCAGAGAAGCGTCAATACTCATCCATTCTCATCCCTTCTCCACTCACGCATATCAATTGCACGCTCTCAGGCTACCTCCTCACTGGATGTTTCTCCTTCCTAACGCCTTCCTCACGCCATCCATCCACCCAAACTACGTTCTACCTCTAGGCCAAAGTTCACTCACATCGGTCTTCGTCACCCTTTTCAGAAAATTCACAGCATACATCCTCACCGTGTCCCCGAACCAACTCAGAACACACGAGTTTCAGTATCGCTCCAGCCATGCTCCTCAAACATTTAATGTCGAAAAGATTCAAACCTTCTTCTCTCCACTGCTTTCACCCTCAAAGTCCCAGTTTCGTAAACAACAGTTAGGACAACTACCTCTTCATACAACCCTCTCTTTACTTCCTCCCCAACGTTCTACAGCTCATTATACTCGTCAGTGCACCCCACCACTCTCCATCCAACGTTTACGCGTGACTTCAGCAGTAACTCGCCATATAGGAGGACACTAAGTCTCCTCGCACCGAAATTCCTCGAACATATCATTACTTTACTCGTACAAATTTTACCTCGCTACTTCCTAATCTCACACACTCAGACAAACTCCGACGTTGGCCTACACAACTTATCATAAGAATCCGACACTAGTGCCGTATTAAATGCACAAAAAAGGTGGCTCAACTGTCAACTCCATACATACATTTCCTCCAGCTCAAAGCCACGACCCAATACACGCTGTCTTATCTTGGACCCACTTTCACGGTGAACCAATCACTCACCACGCTCCCATCTCAGGAACATGTTCAGATGCCAATATAGAAACTCTGATTCGCTGTCAACAGATTTTCACCAACTTCATACAAATGCAATACCCTCTTTAGGGCTTTCATGTCTACCTTGCCCAAGGAGGCCCATGACACATCCTTTTCCTTAGAAAAGCACTTCAAACAGATTTGTCTCCCTGCAAAAATCAGATCGACAAATTCTCTACCACTCCTATGCACACACGGCTCCTCGCTAATTAACCCATCCGAATTGTCTGATATCCTCTTGATTAGCGCTACCTCTCGAGTTGAAACATGAATTTTTATCTCCTTTGCCCTCATTCAGCGGATTAATGCAAGCACAGCTCCACTCAACCGGGACCACGTCCGACACAAAGCACAGGCTCTGTAGCCTCATCAGCTGTTCGACTATCGTTACTCACACCCTCTTTAGGCACTCATTCGCAAAGCCATCCAAACCAAGGTCTTTTCCTGCTTTCATCAAGTCTACCACTCTTCCCTAGTACCGTCTGCAACTAGTCTCTCTCACAAAAGCATCAACCGGGCAACACCACCATGTAGCACCCTCAGCCTTTCTAACATCCTCGATATTCAACAATTCATCAAAATACTCGGCCACCTTTTCCGTACATCACCACTTTCCAACAACAGCTGGCCGTATCCATCTTTCACCACCTCTTATTTTACGGCTCTTTCTTACCCTACTCACCTGTTTTCAAAACACAATTTTGTTCTTCTCAAAACTCTGGTACGACCTCGTATTCCACCTGTAATCATTGTCCTTTTAGCTCTAATTCCCAAACTTTTCACCTCTTTTCTCATATCTTTAAACACATCATAGGTCACCACGGACTTCGCATGTAACCACTCCTCAAAGTCTCTCCTAAACTGTGACCTCCTCGTTCCACTATTCACAGCCCTTCCTTCTGCACCCGCCCATACGGCTCACACCACAGACATTTTTTGCACATCTCAGCAACATATCTCTGAACGTCTCCCATTCTTCTTCGACATCAGTCAGGTCCCGCCTTCTCACGCTGTCACATTCCTCCCTCAATGCTTGATGGAACTCTTCAGCTCGCTTTCCAAATCCAGTTCACTCACATGGACCACCTCTCTTCCACCTCCAACTATTTTGTTCCCCTTCTTGCTCTGCTCCCCTGTTAATCTTCTTTTCACCGGTATATGGTTAATCACATCCAAAAGCCTTCCTCCTCCCTCTTCGAAATCAGCACAAAATCCATCAACGCTCTCTCCACCCCTGCGACATGGAACATCTTTACCCAAGTGTCTATGTGTATATTTCACTTCTTTACCAGCTGTTTCCAGCCACAAGCTTCTGCTTCAAGTAAAAACCTATCAGGTTCTCTCCAATGTTCTTTCTACCAGGAAAGTCACACCTCCCTACCACATTCTCCTCCACTTCATCTCCAACTCTCACATTTAGGTCACTTGGTAAAACCACGTTATATTGATCTCTAAAACTCTCTATATACTAACTCAAATTAGTCCAAAAATGGTTCCTCTCCTCCTCACTACTCCTGCTACCAGGTCCGTAAACCCTCACAAATACTCTTCTTTCTATACCTTACGTAACTTTCACCCACATCAATCTTGTGGTCACCTCTTTCCCTTCGGTGACGCTACTAGCCAACTGATCACTCAATATCAACACCACACCTTCTCGTGCCCAACCTTCCTCCACGATCAACTTTCTTCCACTTGCCACACCAAGTGCCCATTCTCACTCAAAGCAAACACTCAAAAAAACATCTCGCCAATCTATATCCTCTTTTCTTCATTTGCAGAGGTTATGGTAGCATGATTCGAACTCTTCCTCCATAGGGCTCCCCTATCAATCGCCTCCTACGCCACGCAGGGGGTACGGTGACATAATTCGAAACACTTGCCTCAGGAGCACTTTCTCAAATCATGAATAATCGATAACAAACTGAATATGATTTTCCCAGAAAAAATCTACAATAAAAATTACATTTTATGAACAACATCCTAGGTATGTCATCGGCATGGGAATGGGCATTTATTCACAGAACCACCAATGAATTCGCAGTGACCTAGCGCACTTTTTATGGTATTAAACCGACTGGAGTAATACCACACCAATACTACCATGGTATTGGCTCGAATTCACACACTGTTGGAATGACTGATACTTCACCTTATATTTCCACGTCTTTAACTACTAAAATTAACAGCGTTATGATACAAGCAGAATCAGTCATTTTCATTTTTTCCACCCTACTTTTATTCACGTATCCTTCCGACAACTCAAATAGACTTGCACAATGTTCTATCACATCAGTCCTTGGGTCACGTTCCAAATGTCACGTGAGACACTCATGCTATCACACAATCGGGATTTCACTTCGAAATTCGACTGGATACACAAATCTATAACGATACTCGCAACAAACTATTCTAACTCACAACAAGCACTGGTTGTCTTAATTTGAGAATTAAAGGCCACAACATGAATATATTCATTAACCGAATCGAATTCAGCCGAGATCATTCAATTCAGTATTCAGTTTTGAGGTTTACCTCTATATTGGTTCCGTGGTACTATCGGTTTCAAAGATACAGTCCTTATTTTCTATTTAAATTTCATTGAAATCAAATTGTATGTAGTAGGGTAAGTTTTTATGGTTGTATGTTTACAGCCAGAAGTCTAGAGTAAATGTAAATGTGTAAATACATACTATAAAACATATAATCTATGTACAGGGACGTCGTAAACAAAACGCGAAATAAAAATAAAATCACTATCTTAATAATTTATAGTACATATTACAACTAGATGTCACTTGGTTCAACGCAACTAATACCTTACGTTGCAAGAGTTATTTCAAGTCTGACAGTAAAATAGGGCCTGCGTTAAAAATATTCAGGAATTGATAGCCTTATTGTGTGAATGTTTGTATAAATTGCAATTTTGACATAACTAATATAAAAAAGTCATGGTAATAAAATCTTGAAAAGCACTGGTGTTGATGATACGCTAGTCAGGCGGAAGAAACGCTGGTGGGAAGAAAAC
>SDVV010001590.1:0-25237 GCA_016164225.1 Gammarus roeselii
GGCTGTTCAACCTCTATATGGATGGAGTGGTCAGGGAGGTGAACGCGAGTGTGCTGGGTCGTGACTTGGAACTGTTGGAAGCGAATGGGCGGAGTTGACAGTTGAGCCAGTTGCTATTTGCGGATGATACGGCCCTGGTTGCGGATTCAGAGGAGAAGCTATGAAGGTTAGTGTCAGAGTTTGGTAGAGTGTGCGAGAGGAGGAAGCTTCGAATGAACGTGGGTAAAAGTAAAGTAATGAGATGCTCGAGGACTGTCGATGCGAGCAGAATTAGTGTCCTCCTAAATGGAGAATTGTTGAAAAAAGTTCAGTGTTTTAAGTATCTGGGCTCTCATGTGGAGAAGACTGAATAAGTGGAATCTGAGGTAACGTCGCGAGTGAAGGAGGGGTGTTAAGTGTTTGGTGCACTGGAGAGTGTAATGGGCTGCAGGACGTTGGGGATGGAAGCAAAGAGGGGCTGTATGAGGGTGTCGTTGTGCCAACTGTGCTATATGGAGCTGAGACTTGAAAGGTGAGAGCAGAGGAGAGAAGAAGGTTGAATGTTTTCGAGATAGAATGTTTGAGGAGCATGGCTGGAGTGTTGTTGAGAGACAAGTTCATTAACAACATGGTTCGCATCAGAACAGGGATGGAGAAGAAGTTGAAAGACAGAGTTGACTCGCGTGTTCTGAGATGGTTCGGGCACATGGTGAGGATGGATGAAGGGAGATTGGTGAAAAAGGTGTTGAAGTCAGAGGAGGCGAGTGGACGTAGGCCTAGAGGGAGACCGAAGTTTGGGTGGATGGATGGTGCAAAGTAGGCGTTAGGAAGGAGAGACGTGAGTGTGGAGGTAGCGAGAGAGAGTGCACTGGATAGGCGTGAGTGGAGAATGATAGTGAACGGATGAGTTTTGACGCTGCCCTGATGTGCTTTCCCGCCCTAGGCATATCGTTGAGAGACGGGATGGCCGTGGGCGGAGGGGCTCGGTCTTCATGACGCGGCAGGGGAAAACCAGTCACGCTGTCGGGCCCTGCTGCCGACACTGACCTCGAACCGCACTCATGACCCGGAAGGTGTGTTGTGGGGTCCCCGGCCGGGCCCTTTTGCGCAAAAGAGCTAAATGGGGCGAGTGTGAGAGTGTGAGGTACGCCTTGCCGTCGGCCATCCCTTTTGCTGGGGGATTCCGGCCTACTGTCTGTATCTGTATATCTGTAAGATTTCAAGTAACTTCTTTGAATGGATTTTCCAAGATGAAACCAAGTAGGTATCTTACAAGGAGACGATATTCCTTCAAATAGGTATCTTTACGTCTAAAACCCAGCCTTACCTTGAGTCGCTTGAGTCTCTTAGGTCCAGCGGGTGAGTACTCGTACTCCACGGCCACCTCTGGCAGCCTACCGGCCCGCGCGCTTATGTCCGGTGATTGGCCAAGTGAACCGTCAGGAAGGCTCTTCGACGACGCGTTGCGACCTTCTGATTGGCTGCTACCCCCAGAGTTGGCGAGGCTGACCCTTGATTGGTTTTGGGCAGTAGCGCCGGAGGGTCGCTTGGGATGCCGCTTCATCTTGTTGTTGTATATGATGTGGTTGGCCACACTGTCGGAGAGATTAAATTGGAAAAGTGCGTCTTTGATCCTATTTTCCACCCAACTGATTAGATTTATCTATATGCATCGATAAACAAACGACATTTCGGCATGTGAATGGAAGCTGGCTGCTGAGAATACGTGATACACGGGGGAGGCCGAATTTCCTCGCGCACGCGGTGAATATTGTCGGGATTTGAACTCCAGACTGCACCACCGTAGACCAGCAGAGCTGCCTAATACGCCAACCACTTAGTACGATTTTGGCGCCGACCGGCAACTAGCAAAAGGTGCTGCATCATGTTGGTCTTCTTCTAAGTTAAAGAGTTAGGGTTACTACGCATAAAATCAATGTCCTTTACGCGGTTAACATCAATGGTTTGCCGCTGCTTGTTTTTACATAATATTTGGGCATCTATGGTGTAGACGAATACACATCAATTGAAATCACCCTACAAGACTGACATCACCCAATACACATCCATTGATACAGTTATGGAACACTTCAACACAGTGCTCAACCACGCAGACAGACAATACATACCCGCCGGGTTCGTCCGCGGCTTCAATCCTCCAATCTTCTCGGCCAACATTAAGCGGAAAATCAGAAGCAAAATCACTTTCGTAATTTATTCTCCACCAACGACCGAATCATTCACATTCAGATATCATATTCTGAATCATATTTAGATTAAGATATCCGGGAGCAACAGACGAACCTATGGCGGGACGTGCTGGCAAACTCTAACTTCCGAACCACACCATCAGAATTATGGAAACTGATTAGGAGCTTCAACAACACTAACACAAACCATATAGACACACATGAGGCTACCCTTCCACCCAACACCCACACCATACCATCAGACAAACAACAAGCGGACATACTCAACAAACACCATGCAAACACTTGCCACACACCACACCACCCAGACAACAGGAGGATACTCGAACAGTTCCGCAGTTTGCAGACCGATCCAAACATAGATACCCCCTTTACACCAGCCATGACAATAGCCTTCATACGCCAGACCAAAAATTCCTCAGCAGCAGGCCCAGACGGCATATCATGCATCCACCTTAAACATCTAGGGCCACACGCCATCGCTGCCGTCACAGACATTTCTAACTTTTCCGTACTACACAATGTAATAACCAACATCTGGGAACAAGCTAAAAACATCCCCATCCTGAAACCCAACAAAGTTCCCAAAGACCCATCCACATACCGAAATTTTAACTCCTCTTAAACCCCTCGAAAATCTTGGAGAGACTGGCTCTAAACAAAATTAATGCACTCATCCCACTTTCTCCTACGCAACACGGTTTCAGGGCCCAACACACCACAACCACACCCCTAACCAACCTTACTTAGACCATCCATGAAGGTCTGAACGAAAAGAAGCCAGCCAAACGAACCACCCTGGTATGCGCTATCGATAGGTCTTCGACACAGTTCCTAGACACAACCTCATAAACAAAATACTCAACACTCACATCCATCCAAATTACAAGAAGCATACAGATACAGACACTAGGCCGCATCCCCCAGAAAGGGGGGTGGTCGACGTCAAGGCGCACCTCACACCATCATACACTCACACAACTTAGCCCTTTTGTGCTAAAAGGTCCGGCCGGTAGCCCCTCAACTTACACTCTGGGTCAAGAATGCAGTCCGAGGAACCGTCGTCAGCAGCAGGGCCCGACAGTTTTCACTGGTTTACCCCCACCGCGTCATAATGGCCGGGCCGCCCCCCACCCACGACTATCCCGACAGCGGGATGCCAAGGGCGGGAAAACACATCAGAGCAGCGTCAAAATCAACCATTCACAATCATTCTCCACTCACGCCTGTTCATTGCACGGTCTCTCGCCACCGCCACATTCATGTCTCACCTTCCCAACGCCTGCTTCAGACCATCCATCCACACAAACTTCGGTCTATTTCTAGGCCTGCGACCACTCGCCTCCGCATTCAAGAAGTGGCTTGCTAATTTTCTCGCCGGTAGACATGCATACACTGTCTACAACAATAAGTCTTCGCGAATCCGCCATTTCCCCAATGGTGTTCCACAGGGATCTGTGCTTTCCCCTCCCTTTTTCATGCCTTTATGCACGACCTGCCTTTTCCAACAGAACCCAACACCCACATCAGTTCATACGCGGACGATTTCACAACAAACACACAACACCACAAACACGAGACCGCAGCTGCACACCTCCAGCAGTACCTGAACTCTCTTGAAGTTTGGCTGCTGGACAACAGAATGAAGGTGTTCGCGAGCAAGTCGTCCCTCACACTGTTGACTCCGGATAACAGTGAACACCGCATCCACCCCCATGTCACGCTCAACAGCACCCCCATACCCCACAGCCCCACTACAAGTATCCTTGGAGTAACTTATGACACGGGGATGACATTCAAGCCTCCCACCATCAACATCGGCACCAAAACCAGGCCCAGACTGAAAGTGTCTAGGGCACTCACTACAACCTCTTACGGTCACTCCAAAAAATCAATTACAACATTATACAAACAATTCATCAGGCCTGTAATCTCCTACACTAACACCGCTTGGTCTTTGGACCTTGCACCTACACACATCAACTTCCTGCAAAGGATACAGAACACGGCCTAGCGCATCACAACGGGCTGCACGCAGACCACACCCATTCCGCACTTGTATGATGAAACCATGGTCCTCCCTTTCAAGCATCATCTTGATATGAGAAGGATCCAATTCTTCAACAAGATTTCAGACCTGACACACCCCTGTCACAACCTACTGAACCCTCGTCCAACCAACCGACACTTACATAACACACCGGCAACAAACTTCGGTTCCCTTTATACAACCATTCCTAAACCTACAGATAACACATCTATGCACAAACAGATACACACACACACATCATAGCTCTTGCATTAGAGAAACACAGAGTCAACACAATCTTGCAGAGCCACACGCCTGGGGTAGGCGTAGGCCTGGAGGAGTTGGGGCTGCCCAGGGATGACAGGGTCCACCTTCCAAGGCTGCGGTGGGGCACCACACGGCCCTACAGTCATACCAGCATAGACTGGGAAATGTCCCTTTCGATCTCTGCTTGCAGTGCCAGGGTTCACCAGATACGATCGAGCACGTCATGACGTCGTGCCCAACCACCGCACCCGGCAGGCTCCACCATAACATCACGTCGGTGCGTGACCTATGCGAGCGCCCGCGCGACAGCATTAGCTACCTCAGGGATGCAGGCTTAATATAGAGCCTATCAACTGTAATAGCACCCTCAACACGCACCCGTCGGTGGGTTCCGGGCCACAGGCTGTGCGCTGGCCGTAGCTCCTTCATCGCGGGGGGAGTTAAGGTTGAGCAACAACAACAACAATGTCAATGGTATATAAGGGTGCCACAAAAGGTAACTGATCCCTAAGGTGTTGACGCCTGATGCCATATGGTCACAGCACTTCCCGGGTGGCAGTAATTCGGATTAAGTTCCTACCTAGTCTTCTACAGAGCCCCAATGATTCGCAGCCGTTCTGGAGGTGAAAGGGGCTGCGCACACCCCAACACCTGCTGAAGGGGAAGATGAAGAGACAGAAAACGAAAATCTCATGCATGAGAACAGCAAGAAAAATGAGGAGCCGGATGAAAAGGTTGCATAAAAGAGCGCAACTTGGCTATTAGAAGCCACCCAAAAGAAGGATAGTAAGGACCAGTGCGTGTGTTTAGGGTGTGCATGCCAGTGTATGTTTGTGTGTGTATACATGTCTGTGTGTACAGCAACTATTGGGTGAGTTGATAAGAGGGACTTTGAGATAAAATGAAGATAAATTTAAATGAATTCAAGATGTAGATGGGGTAAATAAATATCAAGTAAATTTAGGACGGGGGAGAAAAGGAGAAATAGCGAAAGGGAAAAAAACAAGAGGAGCCTGAAGGGAAATAAGGGTGTTCATTTCCCGGGTTGGGCGTGACTTCATGCGGCCATGGAACCTAACAAATGCCTAGGGAGGGTTGAGTTTACTTAAATATGAAGTTAAGGTCTGTAGAGCTCCCAATGCACAGTTGTTTAATGTGGACAAATCAGAAAAACAATAGCGACAGTGACAAAAGCATTAATTCACTTTGAGGATTTAAAATTTACCTAGGTATAATGACAAGCTTAAAAATTAGATCCATTTTACAGAACAGAAATAATATGTATCAGGTCTTCATCAGCGTGAGCTGTTCTGAAGACAACCAACATTTGCTACTTAGATATGCTTAAAATTACATTATGAGTTGGGATAATACATAAATTCATCTTTACAACCCAAAAATCGACAGATATCATAGATGGACACCGTTCTCAATTGATCAATAAGTCACGACAAAAAAAGTCACATTGAACTATACACTGTTTACACTGGCCTAGAAAAAAAAGTAGAGTGTCCACCAGGGGATTGTTAATTGTATTTACTTGCGTAAAACCACACCAAACAGTTTCTTAAACTAATTCCACAGTTAACATGACAGGTTGTATATGAGCAGGATAAAAACATTTTAGTGAGCTGTTAAAATGGGCTGATAATTTAACAGGTCCTACATGTAAGAGAAAATGTGAGCATGTATATGAAACAGAAAAACAACACATTAGACAGGAAATGATGCTGATTCCTAACAAATAGTTGACATAGTAAATTACAGAAATGGAAGTAACGACAGTTGAGAATTTCTACCCGTACAAGTTCAAACAGTAGTAATTGTAGTTTCCAGGAGTAATTGTTGTTTATGTTAGAGAGAATATACCAACAATAACGTTGGGATTGCTTTGAAGTTAATGTTCAAAGCTATCTATACTGCTACTCGTTCTTACTTGACCAGCAATCAAATTACAAGTTTTAGCAGCTCTCTATTTGATAAAGGGTTGTGACTGTGTTGATGAGTGATTTGAATTTTATAAATCCGTATCATAACAAAGATTATAAATATAGATATTCCTTACGGAATAACCATTAATGTAAGCTAATAGATCTAAACTTTGTAAACAAACACTGCTGCAGGAAAGTTGATGATGTGACGCATTGAGAGAATATTCCACTGAAAAGAAGAAGCAAAGTTTGATCACGTCTGCTGGCAAGTGACAAGGTACCATTAGCATGCTTTTGACTGAGAATAATAAGCCTCGGTTTCATTTCATAGGTAGAAGCTTACACATTTATTCAGCAAGTCAGACAGTGATGGATAAGGCTAGTCCAAAAAAAATTTTTTTTAAAGGATGACACGATTTCGACTATTTGCCAGCAACACAAGAGGGGCAATCTTACCAGTCAAGTCTAGCGTCTGCCATCACACCAATAAACTATGCGCACTAACATTGGTTGAACCTTCAATTTAACCTTTGTGTTAGGATGTGTATTTTCCTCCTTTAATCTATCCCAGTCAGCGCCTTGTTGCCATTTAGTTCCAACTTAATAGATGTGAACCAGATGGAAATGTTGATAAATCGATTATTCATATTAGTCAATGCAAATAAGACAAAGGATAGTTAGCCTTTGTCCTTGTTGCAGATGATACTACCGTGTAATTGACCGGAAATAATTGCATATGGGGTTATGACTAATATGAATGATCAATTTATCAACATTTCCATCTGATTCACATCTAATAAGTTTCCACTAAATGGCTGCCTAAACGCTGGTCGCTAGCGTTCACAGTGTCATTAGTGTGGATAATAGAGAAAAGGTCCAAGGATATTCCATTGCAGTAATCTATGTAAAAGGTGCCAACAGCTTGTTTAATCCTATTCACCAGGTGTTTCCCATCATGGACGCAACATTTAATCAGATTTGGGTCAATGGAGGGAACTAACTCCATAATGCTGTAATTTTGGTACCAAATCTCATGGTTCACACAATTAAAAGCTTTGCTGAGGTCCATTAAAGTTGCAACAGTGAATTTCCTAGCAAACAAATCAATTACATCTCTAGTTAATTTCAATAGAGTAGGGTCTGTATTCTTGAAAGCCTGGAAGCCATATTGATTTTGACCAGTAGGTTACCAGATACAAAGTGAGTGTACAATCGATCATAAAAAAACTTTTTCAAAAACGTAGTCAAGACGGACATGACTGACATTAGGCGATAGTGTTTTGTCAGTTTTGTTTTATATTAATAAATTGAACTAATTTTTGGGATATTCAGTGCATATGGAAAAAAAGGGCCTGCTGGAATGACTAATTTATGAGTTGGGTCAAGGGAGCTACAATCATCTTAGAGATTATTTAATTGCCTTTGCATCCTTTTGATCTACAGGATTAAATATTGGCAATTTGAAATTGTATTCTCTAAAGGGATGTTGTTGGCAATAATAAATTCACTTAGGAAACCCATGTGAACTACTGAAATAATGATTAAAGGCATTGGAAATTGTTAATCGATCTGTGATGATCTCAACGACAATAATAATTTAATCCTGATCCAACTGATTATTTTCCCTGAGGAAGTTACTCATGATTTTTCAGGCTTTCTTGCTTTTTCCTCAAGAGGTCTCAATGAAATTTTGAATATGACTCGGGATAAAAGTTGTCACTATTTTCTGAAATGAACTAACCTGCGTTCCAAGAGTTCTCCCGGGGTGAAAGCCAGCCCCAAGTTGACCCCAAAGTTCCCCTCTTTGTTTGTAGTGGTAGGAGTGTTCACCATCCACCCTCTACCTTCAATTTCATCACCAGCAAACCGCGCCATTAGTGCAGACCGTGGAGTGAAGGCCGCCTCAATATTACACGAAGTTTTAGATGGGATACCAATCTGGTTCTTGCCCTTACTCTTCTTGCCGTCTTTGGAAGAGGTCGGTGTTTGGAAAAACGAACCACAGCTGCTGTTAAAACTGGCGAATGCTGTTGAGTCGCCAGTGACAGGCGAGTTGAGGAAATGGTTGTTGATCTGAAGGAAGGCATTATAGATGAGCTCGGTATATTTGACCACAACTGAAACCAATGGGAAGAAAATTTCTCAGTGATCACTGGAAATAATAGCTCTACCACTGAGGAAAACTAGACCAACGACCCTAATCTCAGTCATAGTTTCACCTTCATATCGTTCCAGTGCTGTCATGAGAAAGGAATACTGTACAGAAGGTAAGCTGCAATGTTACAATTAAAATGTAGCTAACTGTTTTTAATATAAAACTTGACCAAACCTCACTGTAACACACAAGTACAGTCAACATATTATATATTTACACATGGTAGCTAATAGCTCTAATGTATGTGAAGTAACAATGAAACAAGACTGAATCAAGCAAGATATTGTGAAGTAAAGGTAGGCACTAACTTGGAAAAAAATCTTAACTGGACATGGTCCGCCACAGTGAAACAATCCTGTCTCCTCCCAGCACAATGTTACTTGTAAAAAGATAATCAAGATTTATTAATGACTGCATTTAACTATGGATAATTACCATTGTTGCTGCCCACAGCAAATGCTGTTATACTAGTATGCACCAGTAATAAGTTCCCTCTGACCTGGTACTTAGCCTTGTGGAAGTTGCTAATCTGAGGATCGTCCGTGTCCTCAAAGAAGTCATCTAAGGCTTCATCTTCTTGCAGTTGTTGAATCAGATATTCTTGTCGCTTCTGTCGCTGTTTCAGGTGGGTCAGGGTTCCCTTCTTGGCAGTCACTGATTGACAAAAGAACACTGTAAAAATTGCCCAGAGAAATTATATATCAGAGTGGCAAGTAGGTTCTTCAGTAAATTTAGTGCAATCAGGCTACAGCTCAGTTCCACTTTTTGATTGGGAGACTATGGAACAGGTAGAATGAAATCAACCAAGTTAATTTAGTGTGATTAGACTATGGCTCAGTTTCTCTTCAGAATAGGTAGATGATAATAACAGGAATGAAATCAAGATACAGTTAACTTAGTGTGATCAGGCTATGGCTCATATTCTTTCTTCTTCATTGAGTTGCTATCAATAGGAAAAATGAAATCAATATCTAACGCTTCTAAACGAAATTTGTTATACCCCTCTTTGGCCAGTAGCCAATTCAAAATGACATTTGTTACTGAAGACCTTGGTGAGTAGTACAGTTTAACTTGCCAAAGTGTTGGCTAAAACATTACTATAGGAGATTAGAGTGATGAGGATAGCGTGCTGGAGTAGGTATCCTTCTAGCACAATACACCCAACCAGCAGCTAGAGCTGCAATGAGCTGGATACAAATTTTAGATTTGACTAGAGTGATCAGGTTTACTATTTTGTGAAGTCAGTGTCCTTTATGCTGTAAATGTTGAATATAAGCAAGGGTACCACAGGAGGTACACTAACTCCTAGGGTGCTAGGCAATATGAGCCTTGCACTCCCTGGATGGTAGCAAGGAGGGTTATCACTCAACCTACCCACTCCATAGCTCCAACACCTGCTGAGAGAGAAGATGATGATGAAGAGAGAAAATAGGGATCTCATGCATGAGATCTACAATCAGTGAAGGGAATCTCTTGCATGAGAACAGCATGAATGTGCTGGCCTTTCCTTGGATTGGTGCACCTGACGACTGGGTATGCTGAGCCCTTGGGGGGGCTGCAAAGGTAGGAATTAGAACAGCATGAATGGAAAGAAGAAAAAACAGAAAAGTTCACTGAAAAAGGTTGCATGATGGAAAGTTGTTATTACCTAGCTGACCAAAAGAAGAAAACTTAGGACCAGTATGCAGTGGCTATTGGTATAATGGTCAAGGGAAGAGCTAGATGCATTAACTATAATGTGAACTAGATTATATAAGATGCAAATGAGGTGTATAATAACTTCTGTTATCTCAATTCTCTTGATAAAAAACTAATTCTCTGTAATGTAGTAAGAGCCGTAGTGTTAGCATGCCCTTCTGCTTTTTATTCTAATCAATCTGGATGAGGAAACATTACAGAGACGATTTTGAGAGAATCTCGATACCATTTGTTAAAAGAAGTTTTGGACCGTTTATGATACTTCAATGTTTTAAGATATTTAAAGAAATTTCAATTTTTTTAGATTTTTTCAAAATTTTCAGACTTTATGTGCTCAACTTTTCGGCAAAAATTGTCATTATAATGTCTTACAACTTTTTTCAAGGATATTCAGACCTTCTTTGACGATCCGAACACTCTCCCGCCCTATATAAGTGAGGTCTTCCATACCCCCGCATTCATGACAGCTGTGAAAAGCGGCTTCCAGTCAGGAAAACTGAAGCAACTTCCAGCGTGGGGCTTAGGGAAGCAGGGGGTTCATATTTTCTAGGTTGTGAGGGAAAGGAAAACCTTTTGGTAACCGTTGTTGCTTCAAGATAGCAGGGGGAGGAGGAGCCCCCTATAACCCCTACTACATTACAGAGAAATCGTTTTTTGTTGAGAAACTTGAGATAACGTAAGTTATATTCTCTTTGATTTTGTAAGAACCATGGCGTTAGCATAGAAAATACCATTATGTAGCGCAAGCTTGCTTGTGCCAGAAAAGCACAGAAATTGGATGAATCAGCTGCATCTTAATCTGAGTGTTCTCAAAGAAGCGCTTGCCATGTAAGGAATGATGACATATTTGTATAAATGGGGGCAATGACTAATCATGGTGAAATACAAGTATTGCTTGGTGCCAACAACAGCATATATGCAATCTCATAGCTGCCAAATAATATGCGGGCCTGTAGTATGAGCGCCCAAATAATAATTATGTATGTCAATATATATTGCCCTTTAGTATGAAAGCGGATGAACAGCCAGGTAGTAGCAGTAGAATCCTAAATATGGAAGTATGTACGATGTGTACCATAGCTAATATGGTAACATTGCAGTACATTGAGTTGGATCCAGTAAATATGTACCAAGTGATCTGACGTAATGCCTATCCTGAAGCCGTAGCGTTGAGTACCTCCTAACAATATAGTAAGATAGTCTATGCACGTACCCTATAATATGTATCAAAGTTTCTGGCATTACCTAGCGTACTGTCACAAACCTTTGAAGCAAAAGAGACTATCTACCTGGTTCTTAATGAGACACAAGGTGATTGGGCTTTCCCACTGTACATAGGTACTTGTGTATGAACACGTGGGGGCGACTTCCAGAACTCCTTGGAGATGATGTCTGGAAGGGGGACCCCACGCGTCCAAGCGTTATAGCAGGCATAATTTCTGACCCAGCAAGCTTTATGAAACGCATTCGGTATGGCATCATTGATTAGAGAGCAGATGTTATGTCAAACCAATGATGCTTCATGCGATTTGCCAGAAGTAGGTTATAAAACAAAACGACATTGTTTGACAGACACCGTGCTACCTAGGCTTTGAGTGCAGTCATAAGGGACTGGTCATGTGCTCGACCATCCGGTAGTAGTGAAGCAATAAAGATGAGCAGTGAGGTGTGGTTGGGGGCTAGGTTCTTGTATAGGAACTTGTCAGCAGTTAGTTTGAGCGCGCATGAAGGGTTCTTAGATAAGTGGAACTCCGTGCGTGACATGGCTGCAATCTCTGAGACCACGTTTCCTGCCGCGAGAGCGACGAGAAACAGTCTTCTGAAAAAGCGCCAAAACTGACGTCGTCTCAGTATTGAAGTGAGGAGAAGCGGGGATGTCGAGGACAGATTCTAGCTTCCACTGTGGTACGAAACGCCTTTGTGGCAGATTTCGTAAAACTGAGCCCTTGTCATCCTTAAAGATACTCTTGAATCGTGACCTCAAATCCGTGCAAGAGAAGCAAATGGAGCGCATTCCTGTAAACCAATGCGGTACGAGGACTGAGCTGCCTCTGCTTGCCGGAAAAGTGCATGAGTGTGGTCTGGTTGAGGGACTGCACCTTTGTGGCGCGCAGCCACACCTGTTTGTGAGTCCAGACGCTTTGGTATTGGTGTTGGGACGATGGTTGGTGCTATTGACCAGGGTGTCTGCCAGCGATCTAGTGAACTTCATTGTGAAGACTCTTTGCAGAAATTAAATGCAAGAAAAGGACCTTGATGTTTGAGGGACCTCCTCGCCTTCGACGCGCTGGGACACGTCGAGGGCGAGCGAAATCTCGCGGAAGGACGCGACGACCTTGGGCCACCCCAGCGCGTGGGAGTGGTCAGGCACCACAAGGACGCTGCCGTAGCGGTACGTTTCGAGCTTGCGGAGCACATGGGGGATCAGGATGTATGGAGGGAAGAGGTATATTTCCGTCTACTGATTCCAGTCGGACTGGAGAGAATCCACCAAAGCTGCTCGCGGTTGACGATACAGAGCTGCAAACAGTGGAGGCTTGTGGGTTCTCGGATGTGCAAAGAGGTCTATTTGCATGGCACCGCACAAGGTTAGGAGGCGGGCGAACCAATGAGGCATCAGCGTCTACTCCGTCTGGACTGGTTGGAGACGTGAGAGCTGATCGGCCCAGACGTTCTGCGATCCGGGAAGGTAGGTCGCGAGCAGAGATGGGGGACGATGCTGGAGGATTCGTAGGAGCTGCGCTCCGAACTTCTGCAACGCCGGCGCCTTGCTGAGGCCCGAGTGATTCCCTATGGCTACGGCTACCGTGTTGTCTGACCGCATGAGGACTGTGGTGTGGTGCGGTGCCAATGAGCTCGTGTCTGCAGAGCACGGATGATGAACAGCGATTGCTCGAACGTAATGTGGAGTTTGCATTCCACCGCTGACCAACGGCCGTACGACTGTTGGTAGTTGCAGCAGGAGGTTCTCCGGTCGAGGCATTACGAACGGGACGTGAAAGTAAAGGAAGGTATCGCTGCTCCAGTACGGTACTGTCATGCTGTAATAAGATCGAGAGCGGTGGGCTTGCTGGATAAGCGCAGGGACCATGCTGCTAGTACCATGTCGTTGAAGAAGTGGCGGGCGTGACGCAGGTATGGTAATCGATTAGGCCGAGGAAGCCCTGATGCTGTTGAAGCGAGAGTTCCGCGGGATAGTATATCCGTATCCATGTCCCTGTAGCGGTCGATTTGCTGTAAGGTCTGGGCGATGGACCCGACCTCTCCGTTTAGCGTCACTCCTAGGAAGTTTATCTGCTGGATGGGTCCCAGAATAGACTTCGCCAGATGGATGTGGAAGCCAAGTTTGAGAAGACGGGTCTGTGTGTTGAGCCGGCACTGATGTGCTGTCAGTGCCCAGAGAAGCAAGTCATCGATGTAGAAGGCCGCGTCCATCCCTTGCTGGTGAAGTAAGCGGAGGTGTGGTTTCGCGATCGTCGTAAAGATAATTAGTCCCAGGTTGAGGCCGAATGGAAGGGCCGAGAAAATGTATAGCTGGCCTTGTAGTTTGAAAACCAGGTACTTATAGAACCTGGGTTGGATTAGTGGACCGGAGAAGCGTCCTTGATGTCCAATTTTGTGAATCATAACGGATGTTTCAGCACGGCCCATACTCTTTACGGGTTGCACATTCGGAACGTAGTTACCGGGATGTATTTTTTGAGCCTGGAGAGGTCGATCACTAAGCGATCCCCTCCCGAGGCCTTGGGAACCGCAAAGATGCGAGACACGAAGGCCGGTTGCATGTGCACCGCCTTGACTATGCCTTTCCGTAGGAAGTCTAACACGAGGGGTTTGAGAACGTAATCGTTGGTGAGAGACAGTGTTCAAGAGGAGGAGGTCGTGGCGCCCATCTCCAAGAGTCGCCTTTGGACAGGATGCGTTTGAGCCGAAGCGTGGCCCCGCCCTCGTGTGCTAGGCGACTTCTGAGGGCCGCCGGAAAAGCGTTAGTACTTACGGGAAGAGGAGCGGTCCCGCTTTTTGTATTCCATTGAGGACTTGGAGGCGGAGAAGAGGGTCGTTTGGCTGCTGAGCCTCCCGAACTCCTTTCTCTCGACTATTCTGGCCATGTCCTTGGTCCCTTGGGGCAGTGGAGAGGCGACATCGAACCTGTAGCTATGTGAGATACTGGGCCCCCATGCTCCCCTTGGCGATGCATGGCACCACGCTGGAACGCATGACGATCACTGGAAGATGCTTGTCGACCGCTTTGGCCACAAAAGGAAACCCGCGCGACCCCCTTCTGAGGTTGCTGAGGCGTTTGTGCCACCGGTGGTGCAGGAACCACGAAATGTAAAGTGGAGGGGGCCATAAAAGAGAGGACCTCCATCCTACTTCAAAAGGTTTCAAACGCCTTGAAAGCATTCAAGGTCGCCCCGTCGGTGAGGGGTCGAGGTTGAAAAATCAATCCTGCTAGAACGGCTGCCCAAACATACTCCCGAGCAAGCATGTCCAGAGTCTGAAAACTGATTTTGTATCGCCACTGAGCTGCTTCGATCAGGGATCTCGACAACAGCTTGTGATTGGAGCATGTGGAGCGGTCCGACAAACAATGCAGTGACTGAGGTAACTCACGTGCCAGCTGTTAAGACAGGATAACGGATGCAAGCTAGAATACCAGTCAGTGACGCGCTGAGGATATAGCCGCGCAGGTTCTGAGCGACCTGAGCGCCGAGCAGGGGGTCCTTCAACTGTACTTCTGCAGTAAAGTGTTGGGAAGGAAATGTGATCTTGCCCTTAGTTGTCTCGAAGTGAGCCTGTGGGAGGAGGATTGGCGCATTAGGGAATTTCATCTGAGCCCTGTTATTATGGCAGCCTGATGCAAGTGCAAATGGCGCATTCAACTAGAAGGCAAGCTTCTTTGGGGCCGAATTGGTGGGCAGGGCGTCATCACTTCGAGGGGAGAGTTCCGGAAGTGCATCTGGTACACGTTCCAGCATGAACAATCCGTCATTTCTAATGGTCACCCCTGGAAGGGTTAGTTGCTGGACTGCAAAGACCCTTTTGAGAAGCTAAGTTGAAAGCTTCTTAGAAGAAGCCGGCGGCAGAAAAGGAGTGGATTTTTGGACGAGGACCAAACAGTGGTGCTCGTCAGGTCCACCAGAGAGGAAATGAAATTGGAGCCTTGCTCTTGAACTGGTGTAAGGTCAATATCATGCTCTGTCTCATTGCACGATATTTGTTCCTGAACGCCTCAAAGGTAGGACTGCCTGGAGGCACTTTCATGGCTCATAGGCACATGTTGCGTCCCAATGGCCGAAATACATGACTTTCAAAACAGCTTGAGTGCCTTTGGCATTCGGTATGTATGTCATCAGTGAGCAGTGGATAGGCATATTGTGAGCCTGTGACGCGGACATCAGAGGGATATCCGGGATTGAGGAGCCGTCCTGTGTCTCGCAATTAATTGCTTGCCTGTTGCTGAGGTGATTTAGGACATCATTACTGAAACAATGCAAAGACAGGTATGAGGTGGATGTTTTGATCCAAAAATACGCTTGCAATCACTGCAACAGAGCACAAAATAATGTATGCATGAGTGTGGTTCTTCATTTTATTATTGTGCAATGAGGCATGCAATGTTGACCTGAAACCATGGTCAGCGTTGAATTTCAATGTCAAGCATTGTTAGCGTTCGTAAAAACGCTGGGGCCGTAATGCGCATATTCTCACCTTTGCAGCCACCCAAAGGGCTCAGCATACCCAGTTATCAGGTGCACCGAGCCAGGAGAGGCCAGCACAGCCATGCGCCCCAGCACCTCCCAAGACTTTGCAGAAAAAAAACAGGAAGATGCTGGAAGGGATGCGCACCATTAGCTTATAAAGAACAAACCCAAAGCCACTCGCATGAAAACCCAAAGCACCACTACAACCCCGCAGGAAACCATGAAAGCAAATACATATACACATATACATATATAAAAAACAGAAACAAACAGGACAAATCCCACCACAGACTCGCCAACACGACTGAGAACGCAAGACCCTAGCACTCAAACAACCTATTCCCCATAAACTCAGCCAGCCCTGCCTTGAAAGCAGAAATGATAGAAGACTCAACAACAGCAGCAGGCAGCTCCTTCCATATCCTAATGCATCCTTGCCACATCCACAGAGAGAGTTTGTGCTGATGTCCCCACGTCCTTTCATCCAGCAACCTTTGGAACAGAACGGACAAATAAACCCTCCATGTCACAACACAGAACTCTCCAATACATCCTATGCATTCAATGTTGTTGAAAAGCCACTGTATATTGTTGGGTTTGCAGAGCGACACTGACTTAGGACCCGCGGGACGTCATATGTGAGGCATGATCCTCTGGTTCAGAAGACATGTTTTAAATGATGCTCCAAACCAAGCTACCATCGTTCAGAAGTCTTGCTTTACATGATGCTCTGAACGAGCTATCATTGTTCACTATACTTACTATAATGGATGCTCTAAACAGCTATCATCATTCAGAGGATTTGCTTCACGTGATGCTTCAAACAAGCTATCATTGCTCAGAAGACTAGCTTCAAATGAGACATCAAACAAGCTATTCTCGTTCACTAGATTTACTGTAAATGCTGCTTTAAACAAGCAATAATTGTTAAGTATACTTGCTATAAAGTATTCTCTAACGAGCTATCATTGTACAGTATACTTGCTATAAAGGATGCTCTAAACAAACTATCATTGTGCAACTTTAATAATGTTCTTTAATGGTGCTCTAAAAAAGCTATCATTGTTCAGAAGTCTTGCTTTAAATGATGCTCTAAAGGAGCTATCATTGTTCAGGAGATTTGGTTCAAATGATGCTTTGAAATGAGCTATCATTGTACCATTAACTTGCTTTAAATGATGCTCTAAACAAGCTATCATCTTAAGGTAAACTTTCTAAAAAGAATGCTCTAAATGAGTTATCCTCTTTCAGAAGACTTCTTTTAATGATGTTCTAAATGAGCTATCATCATTCAGAAGTCTTGGCTTAAATGATGTTCTAAACAGGCTATCATCTTTCAGTAGACTTACGGTAAATGATGCTCTAAACAAGCTATCATTGTTCAGAAGACTTGCTTTAATGATGCTCTTTCGAAGCTATCATTGTTCAGTAGTCTTGCTTTAAACTATGCTCTAAACAAGCTATCATTGTTCAGTATACTTGGTATAAAGGATGCTCTAAATGAGCTATCATGTTCAGGAGCTTTGTTTCAAGAGATGCTCCAAACAGGCTATCATCATACCGTAGACTTGTTTTGAACGATGCTCAAAACGAGCTATCATTGTTCAGTGTACTTGCTATAAAGGATGCTCTAAACGAGCTATCATTCTTTAGTAGAATTGCTTCAAGTGAAACATGCAAGTGATGCTCTAAGCAAGCTATCATTGTTCAGAAGATTTATTTTTCATACTTATAATAACCAAATTACAAGAATACAATATGGCTCACAACACACCTTTTTGTACCCTATCGTATTGGTTGCCGTGACGTCATTTGTTAGCCGGCTGTTGTCTGCTAAGATGGCAGCTTGACGCCTTTCGGCACGGGCGTTGTCGTACAATCCAAGATGGCGTTGGGCGTTAACTGACCGGCTGCGCAACAGCCTATATAGCACGTAATAGTCTGCATGTAGGTGTGAAAGGCTGTCTGCAGACCGCTGACTTCATGACCAAACATCAATAGCAGGCATCTGCCTGTAGCAGGCATCTGCCTGTAGCAGGCATCTGCCTGTGGCAGGCATCTGCCAGTGGCAGGCATCTGCCAGTGGCAGGCATCTGCCTGTGGCAGGCATCTGCCTGTAGCAGGCATCTGCCTGTAGCAGGCATCTGACTGTGGCAGGCATCTGACTGTGGCAGGCATCCGCCCAGAGTGCGTCATTAGTTAGCTGGCTGTTGTCTGCTAGGACAGCGGCTCCACGCCACTTGGCAGATCATTGTCGAACAATCCAAAATGGCGTCGGACGGCAACCAACCGGCCTCAAAACACCCTATATTGTTACTGGGTGTGTTCTACTCATGAGCCCAAGCAGTCAGTTATCCTGGTTACATGGTTCCTTGCCTACGCATGTGTTGTTCTGAGTGTTATTTCAATCTTGTGTGTGTTTACATATGTAACAATTAGTTTTTGTTTGTTTCAGACTTATTATCATGAGCTGTTGCTATATCTGAGTTGTCCTAAATTATCTCATTCTTTCACCTGGTTATTAATTTGGCTGATGCTGTACTGGGTGAGTTCTTATGTTCTGTATTATCAATTGAACTCTTTAGAGTAAGTGGGGTTTGATGATGAGCGATAGGAATAATAAGTATTATTAAGCATTTATGCTCAAGTTTCATAAGCTTCTTAGTTGTTTTGCTTTCACCTAATTTTGACAGCATTTGTTCAAGTCAGTGAGTTATAAAACTTCCTCTGTTTATATGAATATTCATGTCTCTGCATTAGCTTTTATATTATTTTGCACTTTCTTTTTGTGAAGACAAGTCCACTTCATTACATTGTTCTTGCATTGGCTATCAACATCTGGTCTTCCCTGAACCATCCCTTGTTTACTTAATTATTTACCTTGCTCAGTTATTTCCCTTGGTTTACATTTTGTTGTTTTTCCTCCATTGAATTAATGACTTCCCATTTGCTGAAGTTGAATTGCCTTTCAATGCTGTTATCCCTCAATCACTAGTTTTGATTTGGTTCCCTTGTTTTCATTCGTACTAATTTGCGGTTTGCATGATTTCCTAACTTCATATTTATTCCCCATGAGATTTCTTACTTAATGTTCTTCAAGGACCTCTAGGAGGGATGTCATGATTGTGACTCATATTGATTGTTCTACATTTATCTCTTGTGCAGAATAGTCACCTGCTCATGCTTCTTTACCTACCTGTCATTTACCTAACCTTTATCCTTCCTGTACCTGTGAATAACCTGTTCCTCTCTCCCCATTCATGACCAGTCATCCTACCCGAAGTCCTACAGTTACGCAGGTTAAAGGCAATACTACCTGTAACTTACCCTTCCCCAATCACCAGTTGATGGCATTATATATTCAAGTGGAGACAGAACACTTTAATTACACCCTTTATTATGGTCATAAGATTAAATTTGCGCTTCCACTAATATGAGGACCCTCATAATTAGAAGTGGACTATATTTGTCCCACCCGCATGCGTGGACCGTAACAATATGATACGGAATCCTCTGCAGGTAGGTATAGAAGCTTTCCACAGAAAGCTGATTTCATGACCAATCAGCACTAGCAGGCATCTGCTATAGCGGGCATTGGTCTACAGTCAGCATTGGTCTATGGCCGGTATCTGCCCATGGATGGCATCTGCCCATGGCGGGCATCTGCCCTACGAGCAGGGTATCAAAATCAAACGTCATAAGTGATATATTCATCAGCATGTTGGTATGAAGGGCTGTTGGCAGACCGCCTAATTCAAAACCAGTCAGCTGCTTGCAAATGTTGTCTGATAGAGTAAAGATGGCATTTACCAGCAACAAGACTGACACAGATACAGCATAAAAAGTATGCATTTCTGCTATTGCAGTTTATATCTGTGGCTCTGTAGTGGCAGTGGATCCCTATTTCACTGCCCAGATAGGCTGTTGCGTACTTTTTTTACCTGCTTTTAAGCCAGGTGCATGGACTGTAACAGTCCAGTGTGCAGTTAAGCTGCAGTCTATGGAGCTCTGTGAGACAACCTGTGGCCGTGGAGCAGGAAGCAGGAATGAATGCCGGGGTATGGTAGACCTCACTTATATAGGGCGGGGGAATGTTCGGATCGTCAAAAAATGTTGGATGACATACAACGCCATATATTGTCATAAAAAGTCGCATGACATATAGCCCAAAATATTGTCGAATAAAGTCGCACAACATAAAAAGACCAAATTTTGTCGAAAAGTTGAACACATAAAAAGTTGGGAAAATATATAAAATAAAATAAATTAAAAAAAAATTTGAGACAACAATATCAAAAATGGTCTAAAACTACTTTTGACGAATGTTATAAAGATTCTCTCAAAATTGTCTCTGTAATGTTTCCTCATCAAGATTCATTTGAATAAAAAGCAGAAGTTCATGCTAACACTATGGCTCTTACAAAATGAAAGAGAAAAGAGTTGAGGGATGTCAGGATAGCAGACAAAAGGAGATATTGTGAAGGGTGAAAGAGAGAGGGTCTAATGGGAAATAGGGGTGTTGACCTGTGGCTCTGTGCCACCCATGAACTTCACACATGACTAAGCGGGTTAAACAATACTGGAGATATTAGTAAACCCAAAAAGATTTCACTTGGCTTTCAGGTTCTATCTATCAATGGAATCACAATTTAGCTCAACTGCCATCAGGTCTATGTGAATGGAAACAAACAATTGCAAAAATGCCTTTCAGAAGTTAATTCATAACGTCACAGAACCCACCTTTGCACAGTTCCATGTCTCTTTGCAGATCTTGGGGCTCAGTACCTATGACTACACAAAGTTTCTTTTTCTTTTTATGACTTGCAATTTCTGATGGTGGAAAAATAGTTTCTAATTTTTCTTTTTTAGTTCTGATTGTCTTATTTTTAGCCTTTTCAACATGTTTCTTTTCAACAGGGGATGATTTCTGTTCTGTTTTAGATGCCACCAGATGTTTGCTGAAATGTTTTTCAAAATTTTCTTCTTCATTTGATTCTGTTGTATGATTGATTGAACCAGCATTGTATTCATAATTTAAAAGGCTGGAGTTGATAAGCTTGGATGACCTTAAAGCATCACTTTCCTCAAAATTTCTGCTCTTCACAGGAGCCATTCTTTTTTTCAGCTTAGCAACCCTAGAAGTCTTGTCAACTGTAACCTTAGGTGAACCTATTTCATGCAAAACTTTACATTTTGTTTGCTTCTTCTGTTCAAGTTCAATGTTACTTTTTGAACAGACAGTGGAAACTTTCTTCATTTGCTTGGTAACATTAAATTTGTTGGTCCTTTTTTTCCATTTGGATGTGACATCAACATCTTTCCCTGGCCAATACGATTTGTCAGACCCACTATCACTACTTGCACAGGTGCCTTTCCCCACCCTCACTCTATGAGGCTGTTGGTCTTTACACCTCATTTGGCCATAGGATGCCTTCTTCATGTTCCTCCCACTTTGACCATTCTCCATCATAAAGGAAGCTTGCCTCTGCTGCAGGGCAGTGATGTAGGCTGGAGTGGCATCATAGCTTGTCAGTTTGACCTTCTTGATCGTGCGGCCAAACCGGGAAGTTTCACAGTTTACTTCAGAAAAATTCTGCTTAGGACTTGGATCTTCTGTCACAACTGCACTGGACAGTGAAGTCACAGAGGTAGGTTTACTAGAAGTGCCAGAGTTTGTGTTCGATAATTTATCTTCACTCAGGACATTTTTCAAGTTCCTCCCACTCTGACCATTCTCCATCATAAAGGAAGCTTGCTTCTGCTGCAGGGCAGTGATGTAGGCTGGAGTGGCATCATAGCTAGTCAGTTTTACCTTCTTGATGATGCGGCCGAACCGGGAAGTTTCACAGCTAGCTTCAGAAAGATTCTGCTTAGGACTTGGATCTTCAGTAACATCTGCACTGAACTGTGAAGTCTTGGCGGTAGGTTTACTCAAAGTGCCAGAGTTTGTGTTTGATAATTTATCTTGGCATTGGGTATTGTTTAAGTTCCTCCCACTCTCACCATTCTCTATCATAAAGGAAGCTTGCCTCTGCTGCAGGGCAGTGATGTAGGCTGGAGTGGCATCATAGCTTGTCAGTTTGATCTTCTTGATGGTGCGGCCAAACCGGGATGTTTCACAGCTAGCTTCAGAAAGATTCCTCTTAGGACTTGGATCTTCAGTAACAACAGAACTGAACTGTGAAGTCTCGGAGGTAGGTTTACTCAAAGTACCAGAGTTTGTGTTTGATAATTTATCTTGGCACTGGGCGTTGTTCAAGTTCCTCCCACTCTCACCATTCTCTATCATAAAGGAAGCTTGCCTCTGCTGCAGGGCAGTGATGTAGGCTGGAGTGGCATCATAGTTTGTCAGTTCGATCTTCTTGATGGTGCGGCCAAACCGGGAAGTTTCACAGCTTGTTTCAGAAAGGATCTGCTTAGGAATTGTATCACAAGTCACAACTGCACTGGACTGTAAAGCCACAGAGGTAGGTTTACTAAAAGTTCCAGAGCCTGTGTTTAATAATTCATCTTGGCACTGGACATTGTTCAAGTTTCTCCCACACTGACTGTTCTCTGTCATAAAGGAAGCTTGCCTCTGCTGCAGGGCAGTGATGTAGGCTGGAGTGGCATCATAGCTTGTCAGTTTGACCTTCTTGATGGTGCGGCCAAACCGGGAAGTTTCACAGTTGGCTTCAGAATGATTCTGCTTAGGACTTGGATTGTCAGTCATAGCTGCATTGGATGGTGACATCACAGAGGAATGTTTACTCAAAATCTCAGAATCAATTTTTGATAATATTACTTGACACTGGACAAATTCAGAAGTTGGTGGCATGCAGTTCCTACCTGAACCTATGGAGTTCTGAAAGCTCTCATGAATTGTGTCACCACCACTTTGTTGAATTTTACTTCCCCCAGATTTCATATTTTTTGTCTTAGAAGCAAGGAAATGTTTTTTCTTTGATTCATTAGGTTGGGAAATTGAAGCAATAGTTTTGTTAAGGGCTTTATTTTTGGATGCTTTCCCTATTTTTTTATATGCAAGGCCTACAACACTCAGAGAAGAAGCTGCTGTTGCACCCAAATTGGTCATTGCTGGAGTTGTTTTGACAGTTATTAGTTCATCAAGAGCACTTGAGGATATCAGTGTAGGTTTAGCTTTCTTTTCCCTGGATTTACTTCTTGTAACCCTCTTAGAAGTTGTTAGTGAAGCTTCCAAAGGTGAAAGATGTTTCAAGGGAAAAACAGAGCAATCATTGGGTGGTTCATCTTCAAAGTCATTGCTGCCTAAGTCAAAAAGAGGTACTGAGGGAGCATTTTGGGATAATACCAGTTTTTGATCATGCCTTAGAATAGTTTCATATGTACTGCCAGTTGGTATATCTTGAGCATTTAGAAAATCAATAAATCTGTTATCTTCTTTTTTTAAGTCTTTCTCAGTTGATGTTTCATCAAATATTAATCTTTCATCTAACTTTGACAGTTTTGCTTTCATTAACCTCATTTCTTGCACTAATTGATCCTTTACAGAGTTCACAAATGCTTTATTAATTTCACACTTGCAGGTAGACTGTTTTGACATGGAATAACCGCTACCACTAATGGTGGTTTTAGATGGCATTGTCTTATTGCAACCTTCAGAACATGCAACAGCAGTGGATGAGGAAAAGTAGGTGTCTACAATCCTGCATCCTATTTCTTCATAGTTGGATGCCTGCCACTGGACATTTTGGCTTGACCTCAGCAGATCTTCAAAACTCACAGTCTCTTCTTCTGGGGGATCAGGCAATTGCCTTTGCATAAATTGCACTATGTTCTTGTCCAACACAACATCCATTGTGACATGTTATTGGATACATGAACAGATGATAAATTGTTCATATCACAGCCCTTTCAATAGGATTGAAATTTTTCAAACAAAAATATTTTTCAAACAAAAAATAGCTCACCATATTACAGCATCTGATATTTTTTCATTTTTCAACTAGTTTACAAGAATTTTCTGTCCTAAGTTACTATCAAGAAACTGGTTGGGCCCTGCAAGATGATGGTTATTAATGAAAAGTCACCTGTAAGGCAATTTCCAGTAGCTAAATGAGTCACACAACTAATAACCTTATCAAAAGTATTTGGTAAATGAATAATAATTTGGAAAGATTGAGAGGGCACTACAAATTATCAAAAAGACTCAATGACCTGGAGAAAAAGTTGCTGTGATTTAGATACAGAACAATAAATAATTACATTCCTTGATATTTAGAAAAATGTATATATTTTGAAGAAAAGAAAAACAGGCCAATGCATTTTTTTATTACTTTTAGAGTCATTAATAATGAAAAAATTGGACAAAAAAAAAACCTTCAATGAAAGTTTTCTTTTTTATATTCCAAACATAGTGTTCTCCAAAACTGCTTGTCATGCTCTTCAAATATTACTATTGTGGGGCAGTTTGATTGAATCAGACAAATTCTAGTTTATTTGTAAGATTTTCATGAGAAATAATCATGTCATATCTTCAAGTCTTAACTACCACGTATCTACTGATGTAGCATGAAAAAATTGAAAAAAGAAAAGAAAAAATGAATAAACACAGGACCTAATTTATTAGATATCAGAACTGTCTTTTACCTTTGCAGCCCCCTCCGGCAGCGCTACAAGCAGGTGAGGAGCAGCAGAGCCGGGAAAGGCCAGCACAGACATGCGCCCCAGTTTAATATTGACAACAGCTATGTTAACACATGTATAGGAACTGGAATTAGTGAGCACCATTGGCTATCACATGAACCATCCGTTTGAATGACAAAAAAATAAATAAATAAATTATAGAACAGCATGCGGTACAACAAAGAAGCATATGAAGGATCAACACAGACAGACAGGCAGAGACAAACAGACAGATACAGACATAGACAGATAGAGACAGACAGGGACAGAGAGACAGACAAAAAAAGAGACAGACAAAGACAGAGGCACGCACACATGCATACACACATACTCACCCACCCACACACACAAACAAACACACACCACAATCCACCACTCCAGCATCACAGCAATATAAAAAAAGGGGGAGGTGGTGCATCTAGCAGGTAGATCCAAAGCTAGGATCTCTTACCTTTGCAGCCCCCTCCAGCAGGTCCACATCAAGTGGGGAGCAGCAGAGCCGGGGGAGGCCAGCACAGCTATGCGCGCCAGTATGCTGTTGAGAACAGCAATGTTAACACAGGTATAGGAACTGGAATTAGTGCGCACCATTGGCTATCACATGAACCATCCGCATG
>SDVV010001591.1:0-25234 GCA_016164225.1 Gammarus roeselii
TAGTTAATGCGACGTAGGAAGAAACTATATAATAGTATCTTTTAGTGTATGAAGTACCTAATGTGTGATTTTCAACCCACGAGTTAGACAGGCTTATATTGCGGTAGCTGCACAATTTATTTGAGGAACCTGAATGAACCTTAATACCCAGAAAAATATATTACATTGTGATAGTAAAAAATAGGCGTGGGTCTGCTAACCCACTTGAGCTCTGTCTTCATAGAACACAATATATTCAAGGAGACGGAATGAATCCTGATTCAGAAAATGAGGACGCTTTGTACTAATACAAATTAATAATTAGAGGTATAAACTAAAAACAGGATAATGTTACCTAAGGGTTCGAGGACAAAAATGTGAGAGACAGTTTGGCCTATTGAAAATATATATTTGCCCCGCGGGTTAGAAATGCGTACCCTTGAATAATGCGTACGTGTGAGCCAAAAACAGGAGAATATTACTTGAAGGGTCGGGAACAAAAATGTGAGTGACAGGTTGGCCTATTGGAAATAAATATTTGCTAACGGGTTAGACATGCATACTCTTGAATAATACGTACGTTTTCCCCGCGGGTTAGAAACACGTACCGATTGCTAAGTGAGGTTAGGTTGGGAAGGCAATGTTTCAACAATATACTTGTAACGTAGCCGGCTAAATCGAAAAGCCTGCTTGCCCTCACTAGTAGAAGGCCACCTCGCTGGTAGATAGCAGCGCTGGTAGAAGGCCGCCTCGCTGGAAAATGGCCTCACTGGTAGATGACAACAATGGAAGAAGATCGCCCCGCAGATAGATGGCAACACTCCTAGAGGGCCGCCTCGCTAGTAGATGGCAACAATGGTAGGAGGCCACCTCGATGGTTGAATGCTTAGCTGGTTCATGGCCGCTTTGGTGGGAAGCCGTACTGGTAGCACTGGTAAAGATTGATGGCAGAGTGCATATAGAAGCGATCAGAGTCGAGCAGGATTGATGGCAGAGTGCAGGAAGACGCCACAGAGTTGAGCAGGATTGATGGCAGAGTATAGGTAGACGCGATCAGAGTCGAGCAGGATTGATGTCAGACTGCAGTTGGACGCGATTAGAGACGAGCAGTATTGATGGCAGGGTATAGGTAGACGCGATCAGAGTCGAGCAGGATTGATGGCAGAGTGCAGGAAGACGCGACAGATTCGAGCAGGATTGATGTCAGACTGCAGTTGAACGCGATTAGAGACGAGCAGGATTGATGGCAGAGTATAGGTAGACGCGATTAGAGACGAGCAGGATTGATGGCAGAATATAGGTAGACGCGATCAGAGTCGAGCAGGATTGATTGCAGAGTATAGTTAGACGCGATCAGAGTCTAGCAGGATTGATGGCAGAGCGCGGAGTGGTACCATTGTTATGCACCTAGCTTCTGGTATATCAATCAAAAGTACCACAAAGAATTTAATTGTGCTGCTGGAAGATGGGCGGCATCCAATAAATTGTCAATAATGACGACAATATATCACAAGTGTTATTATTCATAACCTGTCGCGATTGGTGTCTTGAAGAAATCTTTTGCCTTAGCGGTTTAAAGCCTCTGTTTTAAAGGGCCATACGGTGAGAGACAGGAGGTGCAGCGGAGGGGAAAATGAGAGGGCAGCGGTTCAGGGTATCTTCTGTCTTCACGTAAGGGTACTCAAAGGGTAGATGGTGACATTCCGCTCAGGCGTTCTTGCGTCAAGTTTTTGAGCGCGAGTTAAGTCTTTTTCAATAATATGTAGTGTCTCTTTCCTTATGTTGTGCAGCTGCGATTATGATTTTTCCACTGACGCTCGTATTTCATTTGAGAGCATAGATAGTTCGATGTCATGGTATGTAGAATCTCCTCAACACACATTGGTAGCAGAAACAAGGCTGAGGTGAACGGGGGCTGGAACCTCATCGAGAGAGATGTTCCCGAAAAGCACGCACGTACGAGCAGCACGCTATGCTGCGGTGGGACAGAAACATCACGACTGACGATGTTGACACATTTAACTAATACACTTATTAGTCGATTACTAACACATAAACACGGTGTTTAGATATGGCATACACTTCGCTAAATGGTCTAAAAACAGTTTTAAGCCGGCTGATTTAGCAGATTATTTTGTCCTTTGGATAACTTTTTGCTACTTGTTCATTTTAGTTGAATTATGGAAATACCAGACCCAAAATTCGAGATATTCTTGTTGATCGAACTTTGATTTAATTTTAACTTCACAACGTATGTTCTATTAGTTCTGAGTAGCCATGGGTTCCAGTCAATTTATTTATTCCCTGTAAGAAAACAGCACTTGGAACAGTGTAATGGCTTAAAGTACTTGGGCCGGAGGAAGCGGGTGGAGACGTAGAGGAAAGAATGATGGCGTTTGTGTTACATGATACCAGCCGAGGGAGGAAGGGAGGAGAGGGAAGGAGGGGAGGTAGGGCAGGCCAGGCAGGCAACCAACCCTCAACAGTCGATGCTTGAAGAAGCCGCGTTCACGCTGGAGGAGAAACATGCCATCGCAACAAGGTCATGTTTTCTTGAAGGAGAGGAAGCAAATCTGGTATATGGATTCGTGGGGCATTGTGAAACAATAATACGCTGGTATTAGTAAAGTAGCTTATCATTGACTTCATAAAACACTTCGAACACTTCACTCCACAACGTCACCAGGACCCAAATTGCGCCCTTCACAAAGTCTACAACACTTGAAGTTGCGAGGCCTCTAATCAGAAATATTGTTTTTAAACTGTCTGTTAATATAATTTATTATGATTATTTCGAACTCGATTGTTCTGTTGCAGTTCACTGAGCAGTTTATGTTATTTTCAACCACTTAGGTGTTCGAAGTCTAGGAACAAATTAATAAAACAGAGGAGCTACTCTGTTCACGTCCTTCCCCCAACGCGATCAGCACCTAGAATAAATAAAACAACTGGAACAACTAAAACAACTAAACATCTAAAACAACTAAAAACAACTAACAACTAAAACAACTATAACAACTAGAACAACTAAAATAACTAAAACAACTGTAACAACAATAACAACTAAAACAACTAAAACACCTATAACAACTACAACAACTAAAACAACTAAAACAACTTTAACAACTAAAACAACTATAACAACTTTAACAACTAAAACAACTATAACAACTAAAACAACTAAAACAACTGAAACAACTAAACACCTATAACAACTAAAACACCTAAAACACTTAAAACACATATAACAACTAAAACACCTAAAATAACTCAAACAACTGAAACAACTATAACAACTTAAACAACTAAAACACCTATGCAACTAAAACAACTAGAACAACTAAAACAACTTTAACAACTAAAACAACAAGAACAACTAAAACAACTAAAACAACTAAAACAACTATAACAACTACAACAACTAAAACAACTAAAACAACTAAAACAACTAAAACACCTAAACAACTAAAACATCTTGAACAACTAGAACACCTATAACACCTATAACAACTAAAACACCTTGAAACAACTAAACCAACTGAAACAACTATACCACCTAAAACAACTATACCACCTACAACACATAAAACACTAAAAACACCTATAACACCCAAAACAACAGAAACCAATAGGACACCTAAACAACTATAACACCTTAAACACCTATAACAACTAAAACAACTAAAACAACTACAAAAACTAAACAACTAAACAACTAAAACAACTAAAACCCCTAAAACAACCGAAACACCTATAACACCTAAAACACCTATAACACCTAAAACACATACAAAACATAAAAACCCTATAACAACTACAACAACTGGAACAACTAAAACAACTAGAACACCTATAAAAACTAAAATAACAAAGATAACTACAACAACTAAAACAACTAAAACACCTATAACAACTAAAACACCTAAAACAACCACAACACCTCCAACAACTAAAACACCTATAACAACTACAACAACTGAAGTACCTAAAACACATAAAACACCTACAAAACCTAAACACCTACAACACATAAAACACATATAACAACTAAAACACCTAATAGAGTTAGAACACCTAAAACAACTAAACACCTATAACAACTAAAACACCTAAAACAACTAAAACACCTATAACAACTAAAACACCTATAACAACTAAAACACCTAAAACAACTAAAACAAATAAAAACCTAAAACAACTAAAATAACTAAAACCACTAAAACAACTAAGACAACTAAATCAACTAAAACAATTATAACACCTAAATCGACTATAACAACTAAACAACAAAAAACAACTGAAACAACTAATACAACTAAACAACTATAACAACGAAATAAACTAAAACAACTTAAAAAACTAAAACAACTAAAACAATTCAACAACTGAAACACAGAAGACAACTGAAACATCTAAAACGAATAAACACCTAAACAACTAGAACACCTAAAACAACTAAAACACATAAAACAACTAAAACACCTGTAACAACTATAACACCTACAACTAAAACATCTAAAACAACTGAAACAACTGAAACACCTTAAGCACCTTAACACCTAAAACACCTGAAACACCTAAAACAACTAAAACACCTAAAACACGTAAAACACCTAAACACCTACAACACCTAGAACAACTAAAACACCTAAAGCAACTAGAACACATGAAAAACAACTAAAACATCTCTAACAACTTAAACACCTACAACAACAAAACACCTATAACAACTAACACACCTTAAACAACTAAAACACCTTAAACAACTAAAACACCTAAACAACTGAAACACTTAAAGCAATTATAACACCAAAAACAACTAAACATCTATAACAACTAAACAACTAAAACACCTAAACCAAATAAAACACATAGAACACCTAAAACACCTACAACACCTAAAACACCTAAACACCTAAAACAACAATAACACGTACAACAACTATAACACCTAAAACACCTCAAACAACTATAACACCTGAACACCTGAAACAACTAAAACAACTAGAACAACTGAAACAACTAGAACACCTAACTCAACTTAACACCTACAACACCTAAAAAAACTAAAACACCTAAATCAATTAGAACAACTAAAACAACTATAACAACTAGAACACCTTAAACAACTAAAACACCTAAAACACATACAACACCTATAACACCTATAACACATAAAACACCGAGAACACCTAAAACAACTATAACAACTATAACAACTATAACAACTAGAACGACTAAAACACCTAGAACAACTATAACACATAAAACAAATAGAACACCTAAAACAACTATAACAACTAAAACAACTAAACAACTAAATCAACTACAACAACTAAAACAACTAAAACAACTAAAACAACTAAAACAACTAAAACAACTATAACAACCATAACAATTAAAACAACTAGAACAACTAAAACTACTAGAACAACTAAAACAACTAAGACACCTATATCAACTAAACCTCCTAAACAACTAAAACAACTAAATCAACTAAAACTACTATAACACCTGAACAACAAAAACACCTAAACAATCAAAACACCTAAACAACTAAAACACCTAAGCCACTACAACACCTATAACAACTAAAACACCTAGAAACACTACAACACCTAAAACACTTAGAACAACTAAAACACCTAAAACAACTATAACAACTAAAACAACTAGAACACCTGTAACAACTATAACACCTAAAACGCATAAAACACATATAACATCTAAAACAACTAAACACCTATAACACCTAAAATACCTATAACAACTTAAACACCGAAAAGAACTAAAAAACCTAGGCAACTAAACACCTACAACAACTAAAACACCTAAAAAACAACTAAAACACCTATAACAACTAAAACACCATATAAAAAAATGAAACAACTATAACAACTAAACAACTAAAACACCTAAACAGCAAAAACAACTAAAATAACTTGAACAACTTTAACAACTAAAACAACTAGAACAACTAAAACAACTAAAACAACCAAAACAACTACAACGATTATAACAACTGAAACAACTAAAACAACTAGAACACCTAAAACAACTAAAACACCTAAAACAACTATAACACCTAAAACACCTAGAACAACTATAACACCTAGAAAAACTAAAAACACTAAAACAACTAGAACACATAAACAACTATAACACCTACAACACAGAGAACAACTGAAACACCTAAAACACCTAAAACACCTATAACACATATAACATTATAACAACTTAAACACCTAAATGAACTAAAACACCTAAAACAACTAAACACCTAGAACAACTAAAACACTACAAAACAACTAAAACACATAAAACAACTAAAACACCTTGAATAACTAAAACAACTGGAACAACTAAAACAACTAGAACAACTAAAACAACTAGAAAAGAAATAAAACAACTAGAACAACTAAAACAATTAAAACACCTACAACAACTAAACAACTAAAACAACTGAACAACTAAAATAACTAATACAAATAAAACAACTATAACAAATAAAACAACTAAACAACTATAACAACTAAAACACCTAAACAACTGAAACACCTAAACACCTAAAACACCTATAGCACCTAAAACACCTACAACACATACAAACCCTATGACAACTAAAACACATAAAACAACTAACCCACTGAAACAACTAAAACAACTACAACAACTAAATCAACTAAAACAACTAAAACAACTATAACAACTAAAACAACTAAAACATCTAAAACACATAGAACAACTCAAACAACTAAAACAACTAGAACAACTAAAACAACAAGAAAACAAATAAAACAACTAGAACAACTAAACAATTAAAACACCTACAACAACTAAACAACTAAAACAACTGAACAACTAAAATAACTAATACAACTAAAACAACTATAACAAATAAAACAACTAAACAACTATAACAACTAAAACACCTAAACAACTAAAACACCCAAAACACCTATAACACCTATACCACCTGAAACACCTACAACACATAAAAACCCGATGACAACTAAAACACATAAAACAACTAAACAACTAAAACAACTGAAACAACTACAACAACTAAATCAACTAAAACAACTAAAACAACTGAAACAACTGAAACAACTATACCATCAAAAACACATAGAACAACTAAACAACTGAAACAACTAAAACAACTACAACAACTAAAACAACTGAAACAACTAAAACAACTAAAACAACTATAACAACTAAAACCACTAAAACAATTATAACACCTAAATCGACTACAACAACTAAACAACAAAAACAACTGAAACAACTAAAACAACTACAACAACTATAACAACCAAATCAAGTAAAACAACTTAAAAAACTAAAACAACTAAAACAATTGAACAACTAAAACACCTATAACAACTATAACACCTATAACTAAAACATCTAAAACATCTAAAACAACTAAAACAACTGAAACACCTAAAACACCTTAACACCTATAACACCTTGAACACCTAGAACACCTAAAACCCCTAAAACACCTGAAACACCTAAAACACCTATACACCTACAACACCTAATACAACTAAAACACCTAAAGCAACTAGAACACGTAAAAAACAACTAGAACACCTCTAACAACTTAAACACCTAAAACAACAGAACACCTAAAACAACTAACACACCTTAAACAACTAAAATACCTTAAACAACTAAAACAACTGAACAACTAAAACACTTAAGCAATTATAACACCAAAGACAACTAAAACATCTATAACAACTAAAACCACTAGAACACCTAAACCAAATAAAACACATAGAACACCTAAAACACCTACAACACCTGAAACCCCTAAAACACCTAAACACCTAAAACAACAATAACACCTACAACAACTATAACACCTAAAACACCTCAAACCGCTATTACACCTGGAACACCTAAAACAACTAAAACAACTGAAACAACTGAAACAACTAGAACACCTAACTCAATTTAACACCTACAACACCTAAGAAAACTTAAACACCTAAATCAATTAAAACAACTTTAACAACTATAACAACTAGAACACCTAAAACAACTAAAACACCTATACACATAAAACACCTATAACACCTAGAACACATAAAACATATAAAACACCTACAACAACTATAACAACTATAACAACTAAAACGACTAAAACACCTAGAACAACTATAACACTTAGAACAACTAGAACACCTAAAATAACTATAACAACTAAAAACAGCTAAACAACTAAAACAACTACAACAACTTAAAAAACTAAAACAACTAAAACAACTAGAACAACTAAAACAACTAAAACAACCATAACAACTAAAACAACTAGAACAACTAAAACTACTAGAGCAACTAAAACAACAAAGACACCTATATCAACTAAACCTCCTAAACAACTAAAACAACTAAATCAACTAAAACTACTATAACACCTGAACAACATAAACACCTAACCAATCAAAACACCTAAAAAACTAAAACACCTATAACAACTACAACACCTACAACAACTGGAACACCTAGAACAACTACAACACCTGAAACACTTAGAACAACTAATTCACCTAAAAACAACTATAACAACTAGAACAACTAGAACACCTAAAACAACTATAACACCTAAAACACATAGAACACATATAACATCTACAACACCCAAACACCTATAACACCTAAAATACCTATAACAACTTAAACACCGAAAAGAACTAAAACACCTAAACAACTAAACATCTACAACAACTAAAACACCTAAAAAACAACTAAGAAACCCATAACAACTAAAACACCATAAAAAAAAACTGAAACAACTATAACAACTAAAACAACTAAAACACCTAAACAACTAAAACAACTAAAATAACTAAAACAACTTTAACAACTAAAACGACTAGAACAACTAAAACAACTAAAACAACTACATCGACTATAACAACTAAAACAACTGAAACAACTAGAACACCTATAACAACTAAAACACCTAAACAACTATAACACCTAAAAACCCCTAGAACAACTGAAACACCTAGAAAAACTAAAAACACTAAAACAACTAGAACACCTGAAACAACTATAACACCTACAACACATAGAAAACCTGAAACACCTAAAACACCTAAAACACCTATAACACCTATAACATTATAACAACTTAAACACCAAAATGAACTAAAACAACTAAAACAACTAAACACCTTGAACAACTAAAACCCTACAAAACAACTAAACACCTATAACAACTAAAAAACCTTGAATAACTAAGACAGCTGGAACAACTAAAACAACTAGAACAATAAAAACAACTAGAAAACAAATAAAACAACTAAACAAGTAAAACACCTACAACAACTAAACAACTAAAACAACTGAACAACTAAAATAACTATTACAACTAAAACAACTATAACAAATAAAACAACTAAACAACTATAACAACTATAACACCTAAACAACTAAAACACCTAGAACACCTATAACAACTGAAACACCTGCAACGCATAAAAACCCGATGACAACTAAAACACATAAAACAACTAAACAACTAAAACAACTAAAAAACTACAACAACTAAAACAACTAAAACAACAAAAACAACTAGAACAACTAAAACAACTAAAACATCTAAAACAAATAGAACAACTAAAACAACTAAAACAACTGGAACAACTAAAACAACTAGCAAACAAATAAAACAACTAGAACAACTCAAACAATTAGAACACCTAAAACAACTAAACAACTAAAACAACTGAACAACTGAAATAGCTAATACAATTAAACCAACTATAACAAATAAAACAACTAAACAAATATAACAACTAAAACACCTAAACAACTAAAACACCTAGAACACCCATAACAACTAAAACACCTACAACACATAAAAACCCTATGACAACTAAAACATATACAACAACTAAACAACTAAAACAACTAAAACAACTACAACAACTAAATCAACTAAAACAACTAAAACAACTAAAACAACTACAACAACTAAAACATCTAAAACACATAAAACAATTAAACAACAGAAACAACTAAAACAACTACATCAACTAAAACAACTGAAACAACTAAAACAACTAGAACACCTAAAACAACTAGAACACCAGAAAACAACTATAACACCTAAAACACCTAGAACAACTGAAACACCTAGAAAAACTAGAAACACTAAAACAACTAGAACACCAAAACAACCAAACACCTACAACAACTAAAACACCTAAAAAACAACTAAAACACCTATAACAACTAAAACACCATAAAAAAATGAAACAACTATAACAACTATAGCAACTAAAACACCTAAACAACTAAAACAACGAAAATAACTAAAACAACTTTAACAACTAAAACAACTAGAACAACTAAAACAACTAAAACAACTAAAACAACTACAACGACTATAACAACTAAAACAACTAAAACAACTAGAACACCTATAACAACTAAAACACCTAAAACACCTAGAACACCTAGAACACCTAGAACAACTAAAGCACCTAAAAAAACAGAAACACTAAAACAACTAGAACACCTAAAACAACTGTAACACCTACAACACATAGAACACCTGAAACCCCTAAAACACCTAAAACACCTATAACACCTATAACATTATAACAACTTAAACACCTAAATGAACTAAAACACCTAAAACAACTGAACACCTAGAACAACTAAAATACTACGAAAAAACTAAAACACCTATAAAACTAAAACACCTTGAATAACTAAAACAACTGGAACACCAAAAACAACTAGAACAACTAAAACAACTAGAAAACAAATAAAACAACTAGAACAACTAAAACAAATGAAACACCTACAACAACTAAACAACTAAAACAACTGAACAACTAAAATAACTAATACAACTAAAACAACTATAACAAATAAAACCACTAAACAACTATAACAACTGAAACACCTAAACAACTAGAACACCTATAACACCTAAAACACCTATAACACCTAAAACACTTACAACACAAAAAAACCCTATGACAACTAAAACACATAAAACAACTAAACAACTAAAACAACTAAAACAACTACAACAACTAAATCAACTAAAACAACTAAAACAAATAAAACAACTAAAACAACTAAACATATAAAACACATAGAACAACTAGAACAACTAAAACAACTAGAACAACTGAACAACTAGAAAACAAATATAACAACTAGAACAACTAAAACAAATGAAACACCTACAACAACTAAACAACTAAAACAACTGAACAACTAAAATAACTAATAAAACTAAAACAACTATAATAACTAATACAACAAAACAAATATAACAACTAAAACACCTAAACAACTAAAACACCTAAAACACCTAAAACACCTATAACACCTAAAACACCTACAACACATAAAAACCCTATGACAACTAAAACACATAAAATAACTAAACAACTAAAACAACTAAAACAACTACAACAACTAAATCAACTAAAACAACTAAACAACTAAAACAACTACAACAACTAAAACAACTAAAACATCTAAAACACACAGAACAACTAAACAACTGAAACAACTAAAACAACTACAACAACTAAAACAACTGAAACAACTAAAACAACTAAAACAACTAAAATAACTAAAACAACTAAAACAAATATAACACCTAAATCGACTAAAACAACTAAACAACAAAAACAACTGAAACAACTAAAACAACTACAACAACTATAACAACGAAATCAACTAAAACAACTTAAAAACTAAAACAACTAAAACAATTGAACAACTAAAACACATAAAACAACTGAAACATCTAAAACGAATAAACACCTAAACAACCAGAACACCTAAAACAACTAAAACACATAAAACAACTAAAACACCTATAACAACTATAACACCTACAACTAAAACATCCTAAACAACTAAAACAACTGAAACACCTACAACACCTTAACACCTATAACACCTCAAACACCTGAAACACCTAAAATACCTAAAACACCTGAAACACCTAAAACACCTAAACACCTACAACACCTATAACAACTATAACACATAAAGCAACTAAAACACTTAAAAAACAACTAATACACCTCTAACAACTTAAACACCTAAACAACAAAACACCTAAAACAACTAACGCACCTTAAACAACTAAAACACCTTAAACAACTAAAACACCTGAACAACTAAAACACTTGAGCAATTATAACACCAAAAACAACTATAACATCTATAACAACTAAACAACTAAAACACCTAAACCAAATAAAACACATAGAACACCTAAAACACCTACAACACCTAAACACCTAAAGCACCTAAACACCTAAAACAACAATAACACATACAACAACTATAACACCTAAAACACCTCAAACAACTATAACACCTGAAACACCTTAAACAACTAAAACAACTAAAACAACTGAAACAACTAGAACACCTAACTCAACTTAACACCTACAACACCTAAAAAAACTGAAACACCTGAATCAATTAAAACAACTAGAACAACTATAACAACTAGAACACCTAAAACAACTAAAACACCTAATACACATACAACACCTATAACACCTAAAACACATAAAGCACCTAGAACACCTAAAACCACTATAACAACTATAATAACTAAAACGACTAAAACACCTAGAACAACTAGAACACCTAAAACAACTAGAACACCTAATACAACTATAACAACTAAAACAACTAAAGAACTAAAACAACTACAACAACTAAAACAACTAAAACAACTAAACAACTAAACAACTCAACTAACTAAAACAACTAAAACAACCATAACAACTAAAACAACTAGAACAACTAAAACTACTATAACAACTAAACAACAAAGACACCTATATCAACTAAACCTCCTAAAACAACTAAAACAACTAAATCAACAGAACAACTATATCACCTGAACAACAAAATCACCTAAACAATCAAAACACCTAAACAACTGAAACACCTAGAATAACTACAACACCTAAAACAACTAAAACACCTAGAACAACTACAACACCTAAAACACTTTGAACAACTATAACACATATAACATTTAAAACAACTAAAACAATTAGAACACCTAAAACAACTATAATACCTACAACACATACAACACTTGTAACACCTAAAAACACCTAAAACAACTAGAACACCTATGATACATAAACAACTATAACAACTAAAACTCATACAACAAGTAAAACAACTAAAACAACTACAACAACTAAAACAACTAATCAACTAAAACAACTAAAAACTCCAAACAACTAAATCAACTAGAACAACTAAAACAACTAAAACACCTAAAACACCTAAAACAACTATAACAACTAAAATAACTACAACAACTACAACAACTGTAACACCTAAAACAACTAAAACCCCTTGAACAACTAAAACACCTTTAATAACTAAAACAACTGAAACAACTATAACAAATATAACAACTAAAACGCCTAAAACAACTATAACAACTAAAACAACTTAAACAAATTCAACAACTTTAACAACTAAAACAACTAAAACAACTAAAACAACTATAACAACTTAAACAACTAAAGCAACTATGACAACTAAAACACCTAAAACAATATAACACTTAAAACAATTATAACACCTAAAACACCTAGAACAACTACAACACCTAAACAACTAGAACAACTATAACAACTAGAACACCTCGAAACAACTATAACACCTACAACACATATAACACCTACAACACCTAAAACACCTAGAGTTCCTATAACACACATAACAACTTAAACACCTAAAAGAACTAAAACACCCAAAACAACTTAACACCCAAAACAACTAAAATACATAGAAACAACTTTAACACCTATAACAACTAAAACACCTAAAATAACTAATACAACTGGAACAACTAAAACAACTAAAACAACTAGAAAACAACTAAAACAACTAAACAACTAAAACACCGAAAACAACTAAACCAACTGAACCAACAAAAACAACTAAAACAACTACAACAACTAAAACAACTATAACACATATACCAACAAAAACACCTAAACAATCAAAACACCTAAACAACTAAAACACCAAAACAACTCAAACACCTAGAACAACTATAACACCTTAAACAACCAAAACACCTAGAACAAATAAACAACTAAAACAACTTGGACAACTAAAACACCTAAAACAATTATAAACCCTATAACAACTAATCACCAATAACAACTACAACACATAGAACAACTATAACACCTGAAACAACTAAAACACCTAAAAAAAACAAAGACACCTTAAACAAATACAACACCTATAACAACTAAAACACCTAAAACAACTGAAACACCTAAACCCCTAGAACAACTAAAACACCCAAACAACTATAACAACTAAAACAACTAGAACACCTAAAACAAATCTAACACCTAAAACATATAAAACACATATAACACCTAAAACACCTAAACACCTATAACAGCTAAAACACATATAACAACATAAACACCTAAAAGAACTAAAACACATAAAACAACTAAAAACCACCAACAACTAAAACACCTAAGAAATAATTAAAACCCCTATAACAACTAAACACCTAACATAACTAAAACAACTGAAACAACTATAACAACTAAAACAACGGAATAACCTAAAACAATTTAAACAACTAAAACAACTTTAATAACTAAAACAAATGAAACACCTAAAACAACCATAACACCTATAAAAACCTCAACAACTATAACACCTAAAACAACTAAAACAACTAAAACAACTAGAACAACTGGAACAACTATCACAACTAGAACAACTAAATCAACTAAAAAACAACTGAAACAACTTGAACAACTAAAACAATTAAAACACACAAAACAACTAAAACAACTACAACAACTGAACAACTAAAACAACTACAACACCTAGAACAACTAAAACACCTAAAACAACTAACACCTAAAACACCTAGAACAACTAAGAAACCCAAAAGAACAATAACTACTAAACAACTAGAACACCTAGAAAACAACTATAACACCTATATAACATAAAACACATATAACACCTAAAACACCAAAACACACATTACCTAAAACACCTATAACAACTTAAACACCTAAAAGAACTGAAACACCTATAACAACTAACCACCTACAACAACTAAAACACCTGAAGACAACTAAAACACCTTTAACAACTAAAACACCTAAATAACTATAACAACCGAAACAACTATAACAACTAAAACAACTATAACACCTAAAACAACTTAAACAACTAAAACAAATAAACAACTTTAACAACTAAAACAACTAGAACAACTAAAACAACTAAAACAACTAAACAACTATAACAACTAAATCAACTAAAACACCTAAACAACTAAAACACCTTAAATAACTAAAACACATAAAACACCTACAACAACTATAACACCTAAAACAACTAAAACATCTATAACAACTGAAACAACTAAAACACCAAAACCAAATAAAACACATAGAACACATAGAACACCTAAAACACCTACAACACCTAAAACACCTATATCAACGATAACACCTTCAACAACTATAACACCTAAAACACCTCAAACAACTATAACACCTAGAACACCTTAGACAACTAAAACAACTGAAGCAACTAGAACACCTAAATCAACTAAACACCTAGAACACCAATAACACCTATATCACCTATAACACATATAACACCTAAAACACCTAAAACAACTATTACAACTGCAACAACTGAAATGACTAAAACACCTAGAACAACTAGAACACCTGAAACAACTAGAACACATAAAACAACTATAACAACTAAAACAACTAAAACAACCAGAACAACTAGAACAACTAAAACAACTAAAACAACTAAAACAACTAAAACAACTAGAACAACTAAAACTCCTAAAACAACTAAAACAACTGAGACACCTATATCAACTAAGCCACCTATAACAACTAAACCAACTAAAACAACTGAAACACCTAAACAACTAAAACAACTAAAACAACTATAACACCTTGAACAACAAAAACACCTAAACAATCAAAACACCATAAACAACTATAACACCTTAAACACCTAGAACAACTAAAACACATATAAAAACTAAAACAACTAAAACAACTAGAACACCTAAAACAACTATTAACACCCACAACACATAAAACACCTGAAACACATAAAACATCGAAAACACCTATAACACATATAACACCAATTACAACTTAAACACCTAAATGAACTAAAACACATGAAACAACTAAACACTTAGAACAACTATAAAACTACAAGACAACTAAACACCTATAACAACTAAACCACCTAGAATAACTGAAACAACTGGAACAACTAAAACAACTAAAACAACTAAACAACTAGAAAACAACTAAACTACTGGAACAACAGAAACAATTAAAACACCTAAAACAACTAGCACAATTAAAACAACTAAAACAACTGAACAACTAAAATAACTAATACAACTTAAACAAATAAAACATTTAAAACAACTTCAACAACTAAACAACTACAACAACTAAAACAACTAAAACAAATTTAACAACTGAAACAACTAAAACAACTAGAACAACTAAAACAACAAAAACAACTATAACAACTTAAACAACTGAAACAACTAAAACAACTAAACAACTAAAACACCTGCAGCACCAATAACACCTAAAAACAACTAAAACATCTAAAACACCTTAACAAATGATAACATCTAAACACCTATAACACCAATATCACCTACAACACCTAAAACAACTAAAACACCTATAACACCTTAAACAACTATAACACCTAGAATACCTATAACAGCTAAAACAACTAAAACAACTTAAGCAACTAAACAACTAAACAACTAAAACAACTAAAACAACTAAAACACCTAAAACAACCAGAACACCTATAACACCTAAAAACACATATAACACCTATAACACCCACAACACATAAAAACCCTATGACAACTAAAACACACAAAACTACTAAACAACTAAAACAACTATAACAACTACAACAACTAAAATAACTAAAACAACTATAACAACTATAACAACTAAACAACTAAAACAACTAAAACAACTAAAAGACATAAAACGACTAAACAACTGAAACAACTATAACAACAACAACAACTAAAACAACTAAAACACCTAAAACAACTACAACAACTAAAATAATTACAACAACTAAAACAACTAGAACACCTATAACAACTAAAAAACCTGAAACAGCCAAACACCTACAACAACTAGAAAAAACTAAAACAACTACAACACCTGAAACACCTAAAAAAACACACCTAGAACACCTACATAACATAAAACACTTACAACACATAGACACATATAACAACTAAAACAACTAAAATAGCTTGAACACCTAAACAACTGAACACCTATAACAACTAAAACACCTACATCAACTATAACACCTATAACAACTAAAACACCTATAACAACTAAAACAACTAGAACAACTAAAACAACTATAACAACTAAAACAACTAAAACAACTAAAGCAATCATATCACCTAAAACAACTACAACAACTAAACAACTACAACAACTAATCAACTACAACAACTATAACAACTAAGAAAACTAAAACAACTTGAACAACTAAAAACAACTAAAACAACTGAAACAACTAAATTAACTAAGACAACTACAACAACTATAACAACTAAATCAACTAAAACAACTATAACAACTAAAACAACTAACACAATTATACAACTAAAACACATAAAACAACTGAAACACCGAAAACAACTAAACACCTGAACAACTATAACACCTAAAACAACTAAAACACATAAAACAACTACAACACCCATAACAATTAAAAGACCTACAACTAAAACATCTTAAACAACTAAAACAACTAAAACCCCTACAACACCTTAACACCTATAACACCTATAACACCTAAAACACCTAAAACACCTAAAACACCTAAACACCTAAAACACCTAAACACCTACAACACCTAAAACAACTAATACACCTAAAACAACTAAAACACCTAAACAACCAACACACTTAAAACATTTAACACACCTTAAACAACTATTACACATGAAACAACTAAACACCTAAACAACTAAACACCTAAACAACTATAACACCTAAAACAACTAAAACATCTATATCAACTAAAACAACTATAACACCTAAACCAAATAAAACACATAGAACACCTATAACACCCAAAACACCTACAACACCTATAACACATAAAAAAAACTAAACAGCAATAACTCCTATGAAACAACACGAACACCTTAAAACACCTCAAACAACTATAACACCAAAAACACCTATAACAACTAAAACAACTAAATCAACTATAACAACAGAAACAACTAAAGCACCTAAGTCAACTAAACACATAAAACACCTATAACAACTAAACACCTGAATCAATTGAAACAACTAAACAACTATACTAACTAGAACACCTAAAACACCTATAACACATATAACACATAAAACAGCTATAACACCTAAAACACATATAACACCAAAACCACCTAAAACAACTATAACAACTAGAACAACTAAAACGACTGAAACAACTAAAACAACTAGAACAACTAAAAACAACTAGAACAACTAAAACAACTAGAACAACTAAACAACTATATCAACTATAACAACTAGAACAACTAAAACTACTAAAACAACTAAAGCAACTATGACACCTATAACAACTAAAACACATAAAACAACTAAAACACCTATAACAACTAAAACAACTAAACCAACTGAACCAACTAAAACAACTAAAACAACTACAACAACTAAAACAACTATAACACATATAACAACAAAAAACACCTAAACAATCATAACACCTAAAACAACTATAACACCAAAACAACTACAAAACCTAAAACAACTAAAATACCTAAAACAACTGAAATACCTAAAACCCTATAGCAACTAAACACCCAAACAACTATAGCAACTAAAACAACTAGAACACCTAAACAACTATAACACCTAAAACACATTTAAGAACTAAAACACCTAAAACAACTAAACACCTACAACAACTAAAACACCTAAAAAACAACTAAAACACATATAACAACTAAAACACCTAACATAACTTGAACAACTGAAACAACTATAACAACTAAAACAGTTAAAACACCTAAAACAACCACAACAACTAAAACAACTAGAACAACTTTAACAACTAAAACAACTAGAACAACTAAAACAACTATAACAACTAAAAAAACTTAAACAACTAGAGCAACTAAAACAACTAAAACACCTAAAACAACTAAAACACCTAAAACAACTTTAACACCTATAAACACATAAAACAACTGAAACACCTAAACAACTAAAACAACTATAACAACTAAAACACATAAAACAACTATAACACCTACAACCCATAAAACACCTAAAACACCTATAACAACTAAAACACCTATAACACCTACAACACCTATAACAACTTAAACACCTAAATGAACTAAACACCTAAAACAACTGAAACCTAAAACAACTGAAACACCTATAAACAACTAAAACACCTATAACAACTAGAACACCTAAAATAACTAAAATAACTGGAACAACTAAAACAACTAAAACAACTAAATCAATTAGAACACAACTAAAACAACTAGAACAACTAAAACAATTAAAACACATAAAACAACTAAAACAACTAAACAACTAAACAACTAAACAACTAAAACAACTAATACAACTAGTACAACTGATACAACTAAAACAATTGATACAACTTTATCAACTAAAACAACTACAACAACTAAAACAACCAAAACAACTTCAACAACTGAAACAACTAAAACAACTAGAACAACTAGAACAACTTAAACAACTAAAACAACTAAAACAACTAAAATAACTATAACAACTAAAACAACTAAAACAACTAGAGCAACTATGACGGCTAAAACAACTAAACAACTATAACAACTAAAACAACTAGGACACCTTTATCAACCGAAACACCTATAACAACTACACCGACTGAAACAGCTAAATTAACTAGAACAACTAAAACAACTATAACACCTAAAACAACTAAACACCTAAAACACCTGGAACAACTAAACACCCAAAAGAACTATAACAACTAAAACAACTAGAACACATAAAACAACTATAACACCTATAACAAATAAAACACATATAACACCTAAAACACCTAAGCACATATAACACATAAAACACCTCTAACAACTTAAACACCTAAAAGAACTGAAACACCTAAAACAACCAAACACCTTCAACAACTAAAACACCTCAAACAACTAAAACACCTTTAACAACTAAAACAGCTATAATAACTAAAACAACTGAAACAACTATAACAACTAAAACAACTAAAACACCTAAATCAACTATAAGAACTAAAACAACTAAAACAACTCTAACAACTATAACAACTAGAACAACTAAAACAACTAAAACAACTAAAACAACTAAAACAACTAAAACAACTAAAACAACTAAAACAACTAAAACAACTAAAACAACTATGACAACTAAAACACCTAAAACAACTAAAACACCTAAAACAACTATAACACCTAAAACAACTAGAACAAATACAACACCTACAACAACTAAAATAACTATAACAACTAGAACACCTAGAAACAACTATAACACCTACAACACATAAAACATCTACAACACCTAGAACACCTATAACACCTATAACAACTTAAACACCTAAAAGAACTGCAACACCCAAAACAACTTAACACCCAAAACAACTAAAACACATTGAAACAACTAAAACACCTATAACAACTAGAACACCTAAAATAACTAAACAACTGGAACAACTAGAACAACTAAAACAACTAAATCAACTAGAAAACGACTAATCAACTTGAACAACTAAACAATTAAAACTCATAAAACAACTAAAACAACTAAACATATAATCAACTAAAACAACTAATACAACTAAAACAACTAAAACAATTAAAACTTTAACAACTAAAACAACTACAACAACTAAAACAACTAAAACAACTTCAACAACTAAAACAACTTAAACAACTGGAACAACTAGAACAACTAAAACAACTAAATCAGCTAAAACAACTAAAACAACTATAACAACTAAAACATCTAAAACAACTAGAACAACTAGAACAACTCTAACACCTTCAACAATAAAAACACCTAAATAATCAAAACACCTAAAACAACTAAAACAACTACAACACCGGAAACAACTAAAACACCTAAACAACTAAACACCTAAAACACCTAGAACAACTAAAACACCTAAAAGAACTATAACAACTATAACAACTAGAACACCTAGAACAACTATAACACCTATAACACATAAAACACATATAACACCTAAAACACCTTAACACATATAACACCTAAAACACCTATAACAACTTAAACACCTAAAAGAACTGAAACACCTAAAACAACTAAACACCTACAACAACTAAAACACCTATAAACAACTAAAACACCTTTAACAACTAAAACACCTAGAATAACTATACCAAATGAAACAACTATAACAACTAAAACAACTAAAACACCTAAAAAAATTGCAACAACTAAACCAACTTTAACAACTTGAACAACTAGAACAACTAAAACAACTAGAACAACTAAAATAACTAAAACAACTAAAACAACTGTAACATCTAAACATCTGAAACAACTAAAACACCTAAAACAACAATAACACCTAAAACAACCTTGAACAACTACAACACCTGAAACAACTATAACAACTAGAACACCTAAAACAACTATAACACATAAAAACAACTAAAATACCTATAACAACTAGAACACCTAAAATGACTAAAACAACTGTAACAACTACAACAACTAAAACAACTAAAAACAAATAGAAAACCAAAACAACTAGAACAACTAAAACCACTGAAAAACTAAAACAACTAATACAACTAAAACAACTAAACAACTATAACCACTTTAACAACCAAAACAACTACAACAACTAAAACAACTAAAACAACTTTAACAACTAAAACAACTAAAACAACTAAAACAACTACAACAACTAAAACAATAAAAACAACTAAAACAACTGAAACAACTAAAAACAACTAAACAACTAAAACACCTATAACACCTATAATACCTATGAACAACTAAAACCACTAAAACACCTTTACAAACAAAAACACATAAACCCCTATAACACCTATAACACCTATAACACCTACAACACCTAATACAACTAAAACACCTAAACACCTGAAACGACTATAACACCTAGAACACCTATAACAACTAAACAACTAAAACAACTTAAACAACTAAAACAATTAAAACTACTAAAACAACTATAACAACTATAACAACTAAACAACTAAACCAACTAAACAACTAACAACTAAAACACATAAAACAACTAAAACAACTAAAATAACTACAATAACTAAAACAACTAGAACACATAAAACAACTAAAACACCTTGAACAACTAAAACACCTTAAACAACTACAACACCTGAAACACCTAGAACACATAAGACACCTAGAACACCTACAAAACCTTAAACACCTACAACACATAAAACACCTATAACAACTAAAACACATAAAACAACTGAAACATCTACAACCCCTAGTACAACTAGAACACCTAAACAACTATAACAACTAAAACAACTATAAGACCTAAAAACAATTATAACACCTAAAACACATAAAACACATATAACACCTAAAACCCCTAAACACCTATAACAGCTAAAACACCTATAACAACATAAACACCTAAAAGAACTAAAACACCTAAACAACTAAACACCTACAACAACTAGAACACCTAAAAAACAACTAAAACCCGTTGAACAACTAAACACCAAACATAACTAAAACAACTGAAACAACTATAAAAACTTAACAACGAAAACTCCTAAAACAACTAAAACAACTAAACAACTTTAATAACTAAAACAACTGAAACACCTAAACCAACTATAACACCTATAACCACCTAACAACTAAAACACTTGCAACAACTAAAACAACTAAAACAACTAGAACACCTAAAACAACTATAACACCTATAACACATAGAACACTTACAAAACCTAAAACACCTAGAACACCTAAAACACCTATAACACCTATAATACATATAATAACTATAACAACTTAAACACCTGAAAAAACTGAAACACCTAAAACAACTAAACACCTATAACAATTAAAACACCGGTAAACAACTAAAACACCTATAACTACTATAACAACTAAAATAACTAAAACAACTGGAACAACTAAAAGAACTAAAACAACAAAATCAACCAAAAACAACTAAAATAATTAAAACACATAAAGCAACTAAAACAACTAAAACAACTAAACAACTAAAACAACTACAACACCTAAAACAACTAAAACACATGAAACAACTAACACCTAAAACACCTAGAACAACTAAAACACCCAAAAGAACAATAACAACTTAAACAACTAGAACACCTTAAACAACTATAACACCTATAAAACATAAAACATATATAACGCCTAAAACACCTAAACACATATCACCTAAAACACCTATAACAACTTAAACACCTAAAAGAACTGAAACACCTTAAACAACTAACCACCTACAACAACTAAAACACCTGGAAACAACTAAAACACCTTTAACAACTAGAACACCTAAAATAACCAAAACAAATGAAACAACTGAAACAACTTGAACAACTAAAACAAGTAGAAAACAACTAAAACAACTAGAACAACTCAAACAATTGAAACACCTGTAACAAGTTAAACAACTAAAACAACTAAACAACTAAACACCTAAAACAACTATAACACCTAAAACAACTATAACACCTATAACAACTATAACACCTAAACACCTAGAACAATTATAACACCTAAAACAACTAAAGCATGTATAACAACTAGAACACCTATAACAACTATAACACCTACAACACATAAAACACATACAACACCTACAACACATAAAACACCTATATTGCCTATAACACCTATAACACCTATAATAACTTAATCACCTAAAAGAACTAAAACACCTTAAACAACTAAACACCTAAATCAACTACAATACATAGAAACAACTAAAACACCTATAACAACTCAAACACCTAGAATAACTAGAACAACTGGAACAACTGAAACAACTTGAACAACTAAAACAACTAGAAAACAACTAAAACAACTAGAACAACTCAAACAATGAAACACCTGTAACAAGTTAAACAACTAAAACAACTAAACAACTAAAACAACTAATACAACTAAAGCAACTAAAACAACTAAAACCACTTTAACAACCAAAACAACTACAACAACTAAAACAACTAAAGCAACTTTAACAACAAAAACAACTAAAACAACTAGAAAAACTAAAACAACTTAATCAACTAAACCAACTGAAACAACTAAAAACAACTAAACAACAAAACACATATAACACCTATAATACCTATAACAACTAAAACCACTAAACACTTTAACAAACAACATTACATAAACACCTATAACAACTACAACACCTAAAAACAACTAAACACCTAAAACACCTGCAACAACTATAACACCTGGAACACCTATAACAACCAGAACACCTAAAACAACCATAACACCTATAACACCTAGAACACCGATAACACATATAACACCTACAACACATAAAAACCCTATGACAACTAAAACACATAAAACAACTTTAACAACTGAAACAATTAAAACAGCTAAAACAACTAAAAAACTAAAACAACTAAAACAACTATAACAACTAGAACAACTAAACAACTAAAACACCTAAAACAACTGAAACAACTAAAATAACTACAACAACTAAAACAGCTAGAACACATAAAACAACTAAAACACCTAAACAACCAAACACCTAAAACAACTATAACTGGAACAACTGAAACAACTTGAACAACAAAAACAACTAGAAAACAACTAAAACAACTAGAACAACTCAAACAATTGAAACACCTGTAACAAGTTAAACAACTAAAACAACTAAACAACTAAAACAACTAATACAACTAAAGCAACTCAAACAACTAAAACCCCTTTAACAACCAAAACAACTACAACAACTAAAACAACTAAAACAACTTTAACAACTAAAACAACTAGAACAACTAAAACAACTTAATCAACTAAACCAACTGAAACAACTAAAAACAACTAAACAACAAAACACATATAACACCTATAATACCTATAACAACTAAAAC